>CAIGRN010123255.1:0-20109 GCA_903798345.1 Fraxinus anomala | reverse complement strand
GATTAAAAAATATATTATTATCTTAGTCTAATGAATGAAGGTAATAAAATGAATTATCAAAAACTTAAAAAAAATAAAATTAAACGGGATAGTAAACGGAGGGCATTGCCCCACCTTAAACGGGTAACGGGGCAGGGAATTGCTTGGAGGGGCGGGAGAGGTTGCCCCGACTCGTCGTATTGCCATTCCTAGTCTTAATTTCAAAAAGATCAATAGAGTCGTCTTTAAGAATGTTAATGAACTTGAGAGAGAGAGAAACTTATATCTAACTTTTAGGAGTCTATCAAAAGTCTTAGTAAGTTAAGATTAGTCAATGAGAATATGGAGGCTAAGGACTCCCAAAAGCACTTTTGTCCCATCCTCTATCAAGACTAAGAGAGTAGGAAATCTTGAACCTAAAAACAAGGGTATAATAGGATATAGGCCTATTAGACAACGTATGATTATTCAACACAGAAACCAATATCAGGAATCACATATTTTTGGTCTTAGGTTTATTCCTACACGTTTCAATTGTGGTGAGTTAGGATATATAAGGGCTATGTGTCACAAACTTTTGAATAAGAATAGAAGTCAAAATACATCTAGTTAGGTTGACTTTTTTTACTAATCAGATTAGTTACTTAATGGCGATGTTGATATCGTTACTCTTCAAAGTGAGAGCGTTTGTATACCTCAACAAGTAGGTATTTAGGTTCATGGATGTGCAAGTTCATTGAGTCCATGCATTCTTTGTATTTTCTTTTTGGTTTTTTTTTCTTAAAAAAATTTGAAAAATAAAAAATGAAGAATTTTTGAAACTACAGCACATTATTTGATTTATTTGAACATGCTATTTGTGACCAAGTATGAGTACAACTGATGATCTATAGTGTAGCTTTCATTGCTTTGTTTAGGTTTTATATGGAGTGCTTAGTAGATGTTTCTTCATATAGTACTTGCATTGTGCACATTAAGATCTTATGAGTGAGTCTTGACAGCATGTATGAGACTTGGGGTGTATGAGACTTGAGATGACTGTCATTTGTATGATGAGGTGATCTTGAACATGATTTGATTTTTAACTAGTTGATCTAAGTTTTTGCATATTCCCTAAAAAGAAAAATTGAGTCATTTTATACTCTTCTTCGGAACCTATTTGATTCAACCAATTAAGTCCACTGGGTTTCTCAAAATCTGATTCCTTATGGTCATCTGACTTGAGTAATCGGCCCAAAACTCATTACATGGATCATCTAGTCGCATAATTAAAAAGAATCTGTACATAAGATGTGAAAAAAGAAAATAGAATAATGTATATGACATTATATATGCACACAGTTAAGGGGAGATAAATCTATACANTTACATGGATCATCTAGTCGCATAATTAAAAAGAATCTGTACATAAGATGTGAAAAAAGAAAATAGAATAATGTATATGACATTATATATGCACACAGTTAAGGGGAGATAAATCTATACATGAAAAAAGGGGCCTTGTTGTTATGTGTTTGACTTTCACTATTAGAGGAATAAACTCATTCATCAATGATTTTTCAGTATATTCTTTTTCGTAAATTTAAGGTTTGGAGTATTGCTCACCAGAAATTAGTGGCACTCTACATATATAGGTCATTCCATTTAGATTTGTACTGAGTGTGTAGGAAAATATGACGTTCATTGATTTTACTTGTACATACTATCAATTGCATTTTTGAGTTATCATGTTGTGTGTTAATTGTCGAATTTTGAGCAAAAAGTGCTATTTTTGACTTATGAGGATATGTTTTCTTTTCATTTGTGATAAAAATGAGGGGAGAGAGTATTTTTAGAGACATTACATTTGTATTTCATATTATTTTGGATGTATGTTGAGGCTTCACATATTTGCTTAGCTATTTTGAGCTTTGAAGTTTTGTGATATTAATGTTGTTGTTGGTGTTTTGATTAATATTAATATTAATATTGCATCTTAATCTAGCTACCATAATTATGATATTATGTCTCAATTGCTATATTTCTTTAATTGTTTCATGCGTTTTTACACTTGATATTTGAATTGTTGATTTCAGGAAACTAGTTTAACAAGGAAAGCAAGTTTGTTTAGCTATGGGTAGTTAGTAATGTTTTACTTTGACTTGCAATACTTAGTTTTGTCACAAAATGTCAAAAGAAGAGATTATTAGATTTTATTGTAATTGGCTATTCTTTAGACAAAATTAAAGCTATAAAAGAGTTATAAAAGTCAAAGAGTTATTTGGAAGGTTGTACAAGTCAATTAGAAATATTTGGTTTCAAGTATGGAATGAGAAAAAAATGTTGGAATTATGCTAGACTGTCGCGAAGAAGATGCTCGAGTGTCCAAAACAAAGAAGTTGTCGCTAGCTTGACCCTCGAGCGACGGTATTATCCGAAGAAATTTTGTTTTGCAATTTAAACATCTTTTTTAGTCCTAAACAACAAGTCATATTCTGTCCAGATGTATGGTTGATAATTATGTTCTTCTTAGAAAACATCGTTTGAAGATCTTATATCAATTGTATACTTGAAGATTTTTAACCACACTTTGGAAAACATCAATCCAAATGCTCAAAACACCAAACCACCCACTTTCGTATAATCGTCAGAGTTCTAAAGATCGAAAAAAGAAATTGGAGTTCTAGGAGGACAAGAACGAGGAGTTTAAGAACCACTAGATGTTCTCTATCTAGATTCTAGAAGGTCGGGATCTGGTGTAGGAGCACACAGTCCAGGAGGACTTTGGTAATTACAGGAAGTAGATTAGAGGTACTAGGAGTGAGTCGAATCTGGACCGTACTTTAAGTCAATTTGTCTTAGTGGAATTTGTTGATTTGGGCTCGTAGTTTTTTTATCCTTTGCGAAGGGTTTTTCTCAGTGATCAATTATTATTGGTGTTATTTACTTTATGCAAAGTATAAACTGTGGCAATTCAAAATATGATAGACTTGCGTGTGAAGTCGTCTAGATTAATTATTATTTGTGATTTGTTGCTAATAATAATTAGTAAATTTAAATTTCGCATTCTTCACCTATTCATCCCTTTTTAGGTGTTAGTTGGGTCAAACTTCAATAATTTAATTAGGATTTTCATTCTTGTATTCCAAATCAAATCTTAACTATGGCAGCCATAAATTCATCCCTTTTTCTTGTTTAGCACCGCAAGACTTGGACCAATACATTATGCTTCAATCCACCAATCGACCTTTATTGCTATTTTATTTGTATTCCGTATAAATGAAGCTTTGCATCAACATTTCAAAAATTAGACATTATTAAATGATACAAAGAAAAAAGTGCAAACTAATTAATGAAGTACTGATTAAAAAAAAGTTCAGATATAAAAAAAAAAAAAAAAAAAAAACAATTTTCAATTCTTTTCTTGGTGATCTACAAGAGATAGACGATTCTAGAAGGTCGGGATCTGGTGTAGGAGCACACAATCCAGGAGGACTTTGGTAATTACAGGAAGTAGATTAGAGGTACCAGGAGTGAGTCGAATCTGGACCGTACTTTAAGTCAATTTGTCTTAGTGGATTTTGTTGATTTGGGCTCGTAGTTTTTTTATCCTTTGCGAAAGGTTTTTCTCAGTGATCAATTATTATTGGTGTTATTTACTTTATGCAAAGTATAAACTGTGGCAATTCAAAATATGATAGACTTGCGTGTGAAGTCATCTAGATTAATTATTATTTGTGATTTGTTGCTAATAATAATTAGTAAATTTAAATTTCGCATTATTCACCTATTCATCCTTTTTTAGGTGTTAGTTGGGTCAAACTTCAATAATTTCATTAGGATTTTCATTCTTGTATTCCAAATCAAATCTTAACCATGGCAGCCATAAATTCATCCCTTTTTCTTGTTTAGCACCGCAAGACTTGGACCAATACATTATGCTTCAATCCACCAATCGACCTTTATTGCTATTTTATTTGTATTCCATATAAATGAAGCTTTGCATCAACATTTCAAAAATTAGACATTATTAAATGATACAAAGAAAAAAGTGCAAACTAATTAATGAAGTACTGATTAAAAAAAAGTTCAGATATAAAAAAAAAAATTAGGTCCTAATACTAATGAAAGTTTGATTTTTAATCTCTCCACCTAATTTTTCCAATAATTACAAGGCAATTAGGCAAAAAAACAAAAATTACTCCAACAGCTGCTTATCTTTATGTTACTAATGAGTACATTCAATAAGGAAACCTACGACTGAAATAACGAGGTTCGACCCAAACTGCACCTAGAGAGAGGGTGAATAAATGATTATGCGGAATTAAAACTTAATAATTAATTAGCAACATGTCACTATTAATTATATTTAGATGGTTAATCAAACAATTCAATTTTTCCTATGTTGAAATACCGTAGTTATGAAAGCAATAAATAAACACAAAAAATGATCATAGAGAAACCCCAACTGGGTAAAAACTCTGAGCACTTTACCAATCAGAAATTCACTATAAACGAATTATGAACTTACAGTCCGCCATAAACGATTATCACTAGTACTTTCTGACATCCTGACAGCAATTTTCACAGCTCTCCTGGATTGCGTGCTTTTGCACCAACTCCCAACTACAGTTTTTAAAGCCCTCTTGGATTGCACGCTCCTGCAGCAACTCATGGCTTTATAAATTCGTCTATTTCCTTTGGATCAACGAAAAACTCTGCATTCTTCACAACTGGAACTCCAGTCACCTTCCCTTGATTTTCAGAATTCTGACAGATATATAAGAAGTGGCAGTTTGGTATTTGGATTATGAATTTGATGTTTTCACCGCCAAGATCAATCATAGTATGAAGGTTGAAAGCTTATATGATGCAGATGATATGCAGAGTATGTGTTTTCTCAATGTTCAACTTTGTAAAAACCATTTAGAGGCGTTTGGTATTTATAGTTTAGGTTTTGAGGTTGAATGGATTGGATAAAAAGCTTTAAAAACGCGAATTAAAATTTTTCAGGAAACCCAGTCGCTCAAGCAAAAGTTGGGTGACAGGCGAGCGACTGTGTGTCGCTTGAGCGAAGGCAATGCGATAGGCGAGCGACAATATTTCTATTTCTGATGCTCGAGCAAAATCACAGCGACAGTCTAGCGAAAATCAAGGGTGACAGGCGTTTTTCGTTCTTTTCCATTGTTGAACCTTAGACCTAATACAACTCAATTTCTACTATTTACAACTTACTCCTTGATTTTTACAATATATATTTAATTCATTTTGTTCACAGACTTGCCAATTATATCAAAAATCTAACAACGACAAACATGGAAAGCGCGCAAACACAAACTCAAAGATCATTTCGGGGGCAAAAAATTCGTAACGCAATACGATATCTAATGCAAAAAGCTAAAAAAGTTTAACAAAAATTGCCGTGATTTTATGCTAATATGTCTAAACAATGTGTAGATGTGAAATTTCATTATGAAAATTTTTCTTTACAACCAACTTTGCCTTAAAATAAAATAAATTATTATATTTTACTTGTTAAGTCAATGTGTCTAACAAAAACATATTGTTTGAGCCCCATTTTTGCAGGAAAATGTATTTCGTAATAGTGATTTTTTAGAGAATGTATGGTTAAAAAATAAGGAATTTTTTTTCGATTTACATGTAAATTTATTTTATGTGAGAATGTGAGGTTGAAAATAAATTTTGAAAAAAATGAGTTTTTAAAGAAAACGGATGCCAAACATTTAAAATATAAACTTCTGAAGATGATTAAAGAATATGGAATACATTTAGACGAAAAACTTAGCCTTGTCGTCCAGTCACTTTTTACTCCTTTTTCATGCTTAGACTTTGCCAAGGTCTCATTTAGGCCTGCTTAGGTTCGTAAGAATATGAAACTTGACCTACAATGTACGCTTTGTGTCCTAGTTATACTTTTTGTCACTATATGTTGAGTATACTGTGTATGTGGCTCCTAATCACTCCCTTTCAAATTTGATACATAAAGGAGATTATGAATTTGTTTCCGAAACCCAAATTGGAAAAGTTAATGTTGAACTTAGTCATCGTCTTCATGAATGTATCCAAAGTGTCGAGTCATATTTCCTTGTCCTTAGATCAAAAAGCGTTTCATCCACTTTGACTTCACTTGCAAAGTCCAGCTCTCTTGTCACCTCAATAAAATTTGTCCTATCACCATATTTTTTAATGTCAAAATCTTAGTGGAACATAACCTTTTTATGATTTCTTAAGGCTGAATTCTTTCCCATTAAAATTTGACACTTTATATCTATGGCGATGTTGTCAAAAATTGATTTGAGGGAATAGACAATGGGATATGGGTAGGGAAACGGGGAAATTAGATCTAGATTCAATCGCGGCCATCAGTGCAGACAGTGAAGATGCCTCTTTAAAAGCACCATATTTTTTGCATATCAAAACTCATATTGTTCAAATCATTTTCTAATAATAATGAGATTAGAAGGGAATATCTATATTTATTTGAATGTAACCCGCCGTCTCAAGTGCATTCATTTTTTATCAATGGATAGACATGTACAATTTTCTTGAGTGAATAATCACGAAATTTAAACTCTTAAGTCTTTTTCTTGACTCTAATATTCCAAACCGATTCATCTTAAAGTTTAAATCGATAGTGAGAAATCACGTGTATTTAGTGTAATGTTGTTTTCAACATGTTTCAAATTATTTCAAATTTTAATTGACATAAAATGATGATCTCATATTGTAGTCTGCCTACTAACACGCAATAGTTCAATATATTTTATGTTCCTATTTTCTTTTTTCTTTATTTTAGTTCAATATTGTCTATTCTACTCAGTCAAACCCTTATAATTAATCGAAATTTAGCCCCAAATTATAAAAAAAAAAAAAAGAAGTCCAAAAGCCATTTGATTTCTTTTTGTTTGAGAGTTCTTTTTTTTTTTTTTTTTGGTTTATTTCCACGAATGACCCAATTTAGAATTCATCTCTTGCTCAATATTCTTCATTATTATTATTTTTTCTATGGAAAAAAGTGGAGGAAAAATATTGACAGAATGGGTGCCGGAAAATCGGACTACCCGAATAATCCGATAATTCGGGTAGTTACAAGTGAAATCGGGTTTCAGATGGTAACTTGGCTGTCCGAATTAAACTGGATCGGGTTTTGGACAGACCAAAAAAGTACAAACTCGATCTGATCCCCACCCCTACTTGCAATTGGGCAAGATGCAAGTGGCTAGAAATTCATGAACGTGTACACAGTACACCTTTATTTTTGGATTGTAAAAATATAATCTTTGCATGAATAAAGACTATTCATTAAGAACATTTTCAAGAGACTCTTTAAAGGATAGAATACGCTCTTTAAAAATAGAGAGTCTCTTGGAGATGCTCTAAAATCCATTTTCTCTATCTAAAACCACCACTTTTCTCTCTCTAACATCATTGGTTATATAATATTTATATCCACTAACCACCTTCATTTATGGACCCTCCTGAACCTTTCTTTGGCTTAAACGGCGATAACGGTCTATCTCCTAGAAAAGTACAGGGACCTCGTCCAACTGCGCTCAAAGTCAATAAAGACTGGCACAAAATCAGTAAACCACCAGTTGCGCAGCCACAATAGGTTTAGCACCGCCAACCGGTGATAATCTACGCGGTTTCATCAAAAGCCCAACTAAATTTGTTAAAACTTGAAACTTGACCTAATTTCATAGTCATATTTTATGCTTTTTAGAACACAAATATTGTTATGATTATAAAATTCGATGATTTCATTATGGTTTTGATTTTCTGTTTTGTTTCGTCTTTCTTTTCTTTTGTTTCTTTTATGTTTATTACATAAAAATTAAAGTACAATTGTCCCTATAATAAAATTTTGACTATTTATAGTCAAAATTATCGTTTTTATATTGGTTGCAGTTTTCTTGTGAATATATGCTATTTGTACAATTTTGTTGACATTCCATAATGTGTAAAAATCTCGTGCCATCGATTGTTCCAAGTATTGTTAAAATCAATGATAAAAATGTTGTTCATTTCATACATTGTCAATCAAACTATACCAATAGCAAAACTGTTTCTTCATACCTTTGAGAAAAGCATTATAAAAAAGGTTCACAATGGTATGATTGCTCCATCATCCAAAATGAAAAGGGAGATATCGTAATTTTTGGTAAGGATGTGTTGTTAGGTGTTCTATTTTATTATCATTATTTTTTTTTTCATTGAGACCAAATCTTAACTTGTGTTGAAGAGATAATTGTTCATATATGATGAGAGATGTACACATTTTCGAGAAGAGTAATGCTATTTATTCTCATTGGAGTTGCAACCCCAGTTTATATGACTTTGATGTGACATTAAACAATAAGTGAAATTAAAAAACACCTTTCATTTAACTTATCTCACATAAACTAAAATTATGAACCTAATGAAGCTAGATAACATTATTCTTTCAAGAATAGCTAATGATAATGAGATCTTTTTATGGCTATCCTAGGTGCCACATATACAAAGTTCGGAACCCATCGGGATAAGATTCAAAGATTGGACACAAATACATGTTTGGTAGTTTTTATCTAAAACAGATGAAACATTCGCTTTTTCCAAAAGCACGCTCTACCTCGATTACATTATAACCACTTTGGAGTATATTGTAACCTATATAGGGTGCTCACATCTTGCAAGAATTACGTGAACAAAGGTCAAAAAAAAAAAAAAAAAATGAATAGAATTTAGAAACTTAGAAAGAAATGAAGCATTTCAGTTGCTTAAAATTGGTTCAAATGGATTTTTCCACTTTCTGATATAACTACACCGAAATATAGGAATTTTGCCTTTAAATGGGGGATGGTTCAGGCCAGTAACAAATTCCATTTAACCATAGCAGTAAATTTTACAGGTGATGAGATATTTAATCAATCAATGGCCATGGGAGTAATACGCCTCTTTGCAGTCTTATTTGGATTCGAGGTTGTTCTTGTACCAGGTGAAACTTGTTTCCCTTGATTATTCTCGTCTCTCTCTTTTCCAGTGTCCTCTTCCTTCTCTTTTCCACTATGTGAAGCACTGCTATCGTCGAGAGTAACTTCCATAATACTGTCATCCAATTTCCAAACTGTGTTCTTATTTTCATGATCGACTTGCTTCTCTTCTGCTAGATAAAAGTTTTATTTAACATGAATTGTAAACCGTTACAGCCCTGCAAATTGACAGAAGTTGTAGAGAGAAACAAAAGAAAAATGCTAACCTCGCAATGAAATGGGTGATCCAAGTTCCTGATTTTCAAATTCCAGAAGAGTGCAGTAACCATCTTGAGAAGACAAGGCCAAATATTTACCACAAGGTGACCTATATCATAAAGAAAAATATTTTGAGGGGAAAAAGGATAAAGTGGATAACCAGTCAGATTGTGATATCATAACTGTCAATGGTTAAAGCAGACAAAAACATTACCATGCAATGTCTGTTATGGCTGAATAATGAATTCCGGCTACAATTGCTATTGGCTGAACACTCTCAGTATCGTATATGTATAAAGAATTCAAAGTGGCCACCGCAAAAATAAGGCGATAGGGGAGCTTGAACAATGAGGCTGCACACAGGACAGCTTTGTTGTCAAAATGTGGTGAAGATGATATGTAAATCTTTCCAAAGAGTGAAAACAGAAAAAAGAGCTAATACGTGTTTCTGATCCCCGCAAATTAAATGTCATTGGGCAAAAGCGTACAGCCACAACAGGTTTACTGGCACCAGGGAGCATGAGAGCAGGTCTGTGTTGAAAAAGAGTAGATATTAATAAGGATGGGGATTCTATAAAGAATAAGAAGCTCCCCGGTGTTAAACAGAAACAGATATACTCTGATCAAAGTGCTCATAGAAACATACAAATTAGGAAGACAGCAATTTCTTACCTTGAAAGATTTTTCCTTGAAAATACATGAGCAGTATTTACTGATTCGGAAGCAGCTGTAGGTCTGTAAGAACCTGAATAATAAAGCACATCAATACAAATAGCATTTTAAAGAAAATGACGACAAGTGTCTTTTCAACATGGCACAAATATACAACACATTAGTAAAAATAAGATGGTTCAACACCTGGAACCTCTAATGTCTTTTCAAGTTTCTTGTTTTATTGCTGGAACAAATTCCACGTTTAGCACATCAAAGTGATCAAAAGTTGCATATTATAATTACAGTTTCTTTTACAAGAAGTTCTATTAAGTTAGAAAGCTGCGGAAACAAAATTAAGAGAACAACGTCGACCTACAACTTAAGGTTGGCAAGAATCGCTTTCGATCAATGTTGGAGACCAGAAGATATTGAGAGAGTTAAGTACCAAATTTAGCTCACTAAGATGCCTAAAAACCCACATGATTCCTAGTGCAAATGGTTATACAGATAAGAGATTTTAGGACTTTTGTCGATAAATCATCTTAAAGCCAAGAAATGCAGATTGATTACAGCCCCACTGCTGCAAATAATGGGGAAGGAAAGATGTGTCCTAAGAGTGTCAAATAAGCATTTTGTGGTTTATACGTGCTACCTCAATCAGTAATAATGATGAACAATTTAACCCAAAGATACAAGAGATCAATAACATAGCCTTAGGATGAATTTCGCATACATCTGCAAGACCTAGATGCAATAAATCTTAGTCTCAAAAGGATCAGATTAGACATAGCAATATAAAAAATATCACATAATACTGTGCAAAATAGCATAATGAAATGCAAATAGAAAAGCACAGAAATATTAACGGACGTGGATGTCGAGCGGGATAAAGTCATTGAATTAGATTGGACACCTCACAATACCTGCAGGCACCACTAAGAATGATCCATCAGGAGACCATGCTAATCTTCGAAAGAAAGACGGGAGTGTCTCGTCATGGAAAAGATGACTTCTAGCAGACTGCATCAGACACAATGAAGCTGGTTATATATAAACGTTCCTACAGTGCATGCCATGTTAAACAGATAATGACTTTCAAACCTTAGACTCTTCAGTCGTCTGTGTTTCTAGCTTTGCAATTACATGCTGACAAACATAATTCGTCTTCTCAACACCTTTTGATTTAGTAGGCTTGTTGACATAAACACGGAGAGTTCTATCTGAACTAAGCGATGCTGCATACTTTTTCAATGGATCCCATGCTACACCTTGAACATAATGGAAATGCCCATCCAAAATCTGATGGACAGAACCTGAACAAATACGGAGAAATCAGGAACTAAAGACACAACTTACCTGATCTCATCTACATCATTGCATTTATTTTCTCACCTTTGTTAACATCCCATATAATGCAGGAATTATCTACTGATCCAGAAATAAGATATGCACCATCAGTAGACCACTGTAGGTCTAGCAAATCCTTGCGATGAAACCTAAAAATGACTCTAGTAAGCATAGGGCTTCAAAAAATTCAAATCCCATAGGATATGGAAATTCAGATACATGCACTATCAATTGATTTGCTGCAGTTCAGGATGCTGGCTGGCAACAAAATCCGAATTACAAGCAACCACCAGCACATCACTACTGTAGTTTTACCACTTGAACTTGTTGCGTCATTTTTCACATGCAAGAAATTTATAATAACAACGTCCAGTTAAGTTTTAGTGACAGGGAGATGACCAGAGGTGATAAAACCTATATTATGCCACAGAACTAAAAACCTTTGGAATAATGAAATAAGAGAGAATTAATGGTCTGCACATAATTATAGGTTATTGGGGGATGATAGTGATGGCCTGATGGGTCATGAGTTTGACAAAAGGGGACAGAATTAGGAATATTACTCTTGTACCCAATTGATAGAGGCCAGATTCTGCTTTTGAATGGTATAAAGCGTGATTGGATCAAAAGATTGTTTTGCAATCTGCCTCACAGACATTGGAAGGAGTTACAAGTTCAGCATAAAACAGTACATTTCATTCAAATCAGATGTGACACCACTTTGATCCCATTGAGAATCCTATTGGACAGTAGGGGACACAATGAGAGCAGAAAGAGTACTGTCTCATCACAAAACAGTTCTTCAGACCTTCTCTTTGTTTTATTTTGACTACAAGAATCTCCAGTCCCACTACAAGTTTGTGCGATTGGCACCAAATAAACCTTGATAAATCCATTGTGTAATATGAGACTGGAAGAACAAAAATAGAGACCATCTCAAATGAAAGCAGGAGAGGTAGATATAATATAAGCTTACGCTAAAGTCTTCAGGACTTTCCATGCTTTGCCAGCATCAGTAGAATTTAATTTCCATATGAGCAGCTCACCACCTGAATAAAAATATTTAATCTAAGTAAACAGATTACTTCAAACTGCGCAAAAAGGAAAACTTACTTGGTTAAATATATGCCACTAATAATGATGAGTGCTTACCATCAGCACCAGAGGCGAGCTGTTCTCCTGCAATTTTAGAAGACAGTCATCCTTCCATACAAAGATATTATGATAAGACTCACAAGCAAACTACCTAAAATGACTGTTTATTAGTAGTAAGAAGTGAACTTGATAGAACTGTTAAAAAGGAAGTTAGCTGCTCAGTTGAGCATGACAGCTCTCAGGCAGGCAGCAATAACACAACATTTTTAATGACATATTAATAAAGTGTCCCAAGAAATAGGTGAAAAAATTGGATGAATGCCTAGCCATTGTACCCTACAGAACAGGATGAAAGATTGAGCGTAAAAGAAGCTACATGAACAGTAAAGCATGCATGTTTGTTTCTATGCTTGCATGAGTATCTGGTGGTTCACACATATCTAGTCACGTCACAGACTCGAGCACTTTCAATATGATAATAATGTTTAGAATTGGAGCACATTAGCTTTCCAATTGTAACAATCTATCTGGCTCAAAATACTCTCATTTGCAAAGACTGGGTGATAGGATTCTCTATTACCCCCCTGAACAACTGCTGCGACCTCCAGATGAAGATCTAAGTTTTTGCTAACGATGAACAAGTTAGGCCTCAGTATATGTTAGCAATTGCACCAGTTGGATTTATATGTTCTATAATGTAACTGATACTCAAATTATGAATAGTAATCTGTTATAGAAAGATTGAACGAAATAGAATGGATACAAATTCAAGGCTATTAGAGAGGCCGGGTCTCTCCTATTTTCACTGAACAATGTGTATAGATAACCATTCTGCTCCCTCACCTGTTACATTTATACTATTACTTTCCCCCCTATTCCCCAACCTACCCCTGATAAATAGCTAGAATTGGAACACTGTAGAATATGGCATAACAACTTGAATGAATAAATTGGGGGTCTATCATTACTCGCCCCTCAAAATCCACCTTATCCTCAAGGTGGAAGCTTATGAATTCATCATACAACCACACAATTTCCTTTGCAAAAACTCCGGTCACAATCACCGCAAAAAGGGGACGTTTTCCCCCTTTGAAATGGACAGACTTACTCAATCAAGCGATTATCATAAGTATAGCATCCAAGGCAACTCCACAGCCTGTTGCCCCTACCCATAAAATGTCAATTTTTTTAACCCGATGAGCCGTCATGAAATTGGTTGCTTGGTGAATTGAATCCTCTATCTGGGAAGATAAGTTGGGTAGGTTAGGATTGCTATTTAGGCTGAAATTATAGGGACTTATGCTTGGGTTGTAGTTGAATTTATATGGGCCTAAAATAGCTTGGAACTTTTTAAAATGCTCATTATGGTCTTCAATCATTTGGGCAAGATCCAGAATTCGGCCCAGGCTTGGAGGCTTTAGAATCATCCCTTCTGCCCAATTCTCTGCCCTCACTCGATTGAAAAAAATTCCGTCCACCGCCTCTTTTGAAATCACGAAGGACGCCTGTAAGGGAGCCTCCAACACCACAAAGTCCAGAAGTTTCTCATCATTTTTGGCGCCAAAAAACTGTTGAGTTGTGCCTCTTCCCTTTCTGCAGATATGGCTGCCGTTAAGCCTTTCCAATATTCTCACCTCATCTCCTCTGTCGATAATCTGGTCTGGGTGATGTCACCACTTCAAACTTGTGCCGGTAGTCTCGAACCGGTCCCTCCTACCTCCGTGACAGGCAATTCTCCCAATTTGAGAACTGATCCCTGCTGCTGATTCTACAGGAGAGGTCGGTTAGCTGTTGGAGATGATGCTCCTGTTGCTGCATACTGCGTAAGTGCTGATCTGCTGTGAGTGTCCCCCCTTTCTTCACTGTGAAATCAAGTCTCTCCATCAATCATGACATACCCTTCTGAATCTCAGATTTCATTGCTCCAAACTCCGATTGCAGTCCATCGATCTCCAATTCTAATTGCTTTTCTTCATCAGACATAATACCCCAGGGCCAGAATGGTTGCTCTGATACCATTTTGATGGCATCCCCTGTTACCCCCAGAACAGCTGCTGCGATCTCTTGATGAAGATCTGAGTTCTTGCTAATGATGAACAAGTTAGGCCTCAGTATATGATAGCAATTGCACCAGTTGGATTTATATGTTCTATAATGTAACTGATACTCAATTTATGAATAGTAATCTGCTATAGAAAGATTGAATGAAACATAATGGATACAAATTCCAGGCTATTAGAGAGGCCGGGTCTCTCCTATTTCCACTGAACAATGTGTATAGATAACCATTCTGCTCCCTCCCCTATTACATTTATACTACTACTTCCCCCTTATTCCCCAAACTACCCCTGATAACTAACTGGAATTGGAACACTCTAGAATATGGCATAACAACTTGAATGAATAACTTGGGGGGTCTATCACTGGGTAAACGAAAATCTGATACTTGTGAAAATGAAATCTCTAAAACTGCAAGTGTCAAAATACCAATTGTGAAACTGTATTCACAATAATAAACAACAGTCGTCTGCAAGCAATCAGACAACCACCCGGTATTCAGAAAGGAAGTGTGGAATATATCATGATATCCAGAAAAAGGTAAAATGGTAATAAAAAAATTGCTACAAGTACATAGTGCAAGTGAAAAGAAATGCTAAGGGCACTTGAATGCCAGATTTGCAGAACTTGAAAATCAATGTGGATGCTGAAATTTAGTGAGAGCATCACATCAACGCTAGTGAAGTGCTTTAATCACTAAACAACGTGACAGAAAAACAATTTTTTTCACAAGTAACAGCATAGAAACATTACCTGAAGGAGAGAATCGAAGTGCATTGACAGCAGAACTATGGTATGAAAGACTGTTCTGGTAGGTAGCTCCTGGAGTCTTCTTTTGATCTTCACTGGAATTTATCATCCATAGCTGTAGATTTCACGTTCAACATCAACAAAATTCACCAGTAATTACTTTCTCGATATTTAAAGTTACTTCGATTTTGTATCAATTGTAAAGATATTTACTGATTTCAATCGATAGTGATCTGTTCTTAACTATGAGAATCAAAACACTTCAAAACTTCACCGGTCATCAAAGGGAGATATGAACAGTAAACACAAAGAATTCTACAAAAATAAGTTTAACATGGCATAATAAACATGACCCAGCAAAAAATAAAAAATAAAAATAAAAATCGATTATTTACAATTGTTATGACTTACGCAAAGAAACCCAACTACAGAACGATATCTATAAAAATAAATTAATAAAGGAATTTGAAATTTTTTTTTATCAGGAAAAGGGAGAACCAATATCCTGATTCTGTACCCAAAAATAAATAAATAAATAAATAAAAATATGTTTGACCACCATTTTTATCGTGGAGTGTATTTCAGAATAATAGATTGATGGAGAATTTGGGGTTAAAAATAAAGGAAAATTTTTTGGATTGCTTGTAATATTATTTTATCCAAGAATGAGGGGTTGAAGAGAAGCCTGAGCCGAGAAAAATGGGGATCAAACAGGCAAAAAATAAATAAAAATCTTCAGAGCAGAGCGTAGTTTGAAACGGTGGTCGAATGAAAGAAAGTAAAGAAACCTTAATGTCGAAGTCGGCGCCACCAGTGCAGAGGAGGCCGGAGAGGGGGTGGAAATCGAGGGTTAAAACGGGCTTGGTTTCGTGCCAATTAATCTGTAAAGTGCCTCCCTTCATTTCCCCCTATAAATCTGGAATTTGACTACTACTGGTTCTACTGCAGATGATAATTGAATAGTGTTCCACAGAATCTTTGGCTTTTCAAATTAGGGTTTATGAAGGGACAAAAATGGGGATTTTAGTTTTTCGCGGGAAATGGAGTCGAAGTGATAGTGGCGGGGCTGAATCACCTGCCGTGCCCTTTCTCAAGTAGTCAGCAATATGGGATTTTTCAAATAAAATCGCATTTCGACTCTCGCTCTCTCTCTCTCAAAATAATTAAAAAAAAAACATTGTAATTCTCGTTAGGAAGATGTTAAAGTGTACATTTAGTTTGACAGTCCTCTCACAATAAGGGGGCCCATTTTTTTCGGAAAGCCCCCCTCCATCTAAATATGAGAGGATGTAAACTTGACATACAAGTAGACAAATTATTCTTATTAATACAAATTACAATGAACAACAGGTAATAGAAAACAGTAAACAATCAGACCAAAGGTGTGTAGAGGCACTCAAAGCAACAAAAAATGAAGTTAATATATGGGCTGTAAGTGTCGCAATTGACTTCCGACATAAGTACGACAATATCTAACATAACAAGATAATCCGAGAAAATGAGATTCGTTTTTCAAACCATTTATGCCTCTAATAACCCCGTACTCTAAAAATCAACTTGGAGCGTCAAATTTCCAACAAAACAAAGGCACTTTTACAAGACTAATGCCTCGACATTTTCTGAAGAGAAACAACCAGCCATCCTCTTTGCAAAAGTTGTCACCAACAATTTCAAAGTGATCTCGAATCACCACTCCCACGTCAATGGATTGTACATAATACTGAGTGCAACTAAATAATAAAACTAACGAAGAAAAAGAAATTGAGAGGTACAAATACTAAAAGTGGTAGCTATGTTGCACGAGAGATGGAAAGGATTTGCGAGAGGGGTTTTATTTCTTTTTCTCGTTTTCCTTATTATTTTGTCCAATATTAACTTAAAACACCGTCTCTCGCGATATTTGATCGGAAAAATTGGACTAAATCCATCAGTGAGATCCATTTTATATAAGAACATACGAGAATTCAATATGCATTTTTTGAGCATAGAATGAAACATATAGGTATCGATTTCCTTTTTAATATTATATACAGTCTAGTATGTAAAACGGGGTAGGCCCCCCATGCTCCAAGTGGCCAGGCCTAGGTACATGTGGAAACAAGTGTATTTAGTGAAGAAAGATAGTCGGATTGATGTTGAAGACTGTGGAACAATCGTTGCACCTTTCATTCATATTAAGTTAAAAATGACTTATTATATATACATTAAGAGTATAATGCATTGTTACGAGTATTTTTTAGCACTACCTAAGCCTCACCCAGCTCCAAACCTAACATAAAGCTACGGGACGTGCTAGGACTATAATGTGTTCAGTCTATAGCCCGTTGGCATAGGTCCACATCAAAAGTGATCAGCCCCGTTAGACTCGTCTAATGCTCTCCTTAAAACTAGGCTCAAAGACTAGGCAATTTAACCTTCGAAATAGCACAATATGTGTAACATGTACTTGGCTTAAAGACCTGACCTCGTCATCAACCAGCCCTGTGATCACATTCATTGCCTTTCTACCCATATCTTTGCAATGAAAATATGGTGTATTCCTATCGCCAAGTGCAAGCCAAACAAACTCGTCCGTTGCGACCGATACAACTCATGTTCATTCAATTTGCTAAGTTCGAACTCTAGTTGAAGAATCAACCAGCAATCTGCCTCCTCCTATCGCCTATCATACATACAGTTTAATTTATCCCAAACCTCTGAAATTTGTCCTGGATCGATCCTCCATTAGCACGATGCCATCTGGGTAGGATGGAGGCCACTTGATATTTATGATTATGGGATGAATAATACAATAATTCGTATATAATTAATACAATTTGGTAGCAAAGTTGGTTGCAAAATCCTTTCAAAGGATTTATGCACTAATAAAAATACAAGGTAATTGTTGTTCTTTGCATCAAAGTCATTGATTCTCTATTGGTTCTATCAATATTCTAGATAAGGCATTGTGTGTTTTTTTCTTAACTAAACAACTTACAATTTACAAAATAAAATATAGTACACTAACGGTGAACTTGACCTGTTTGGAGAGGAAGTGCTAAAGAAAATACACTTCATGCGTCCTAGTTATAATCTTCGTCATCATACGTTGATCCCTCCTTTCAAATCTGCTACATAAAGGAGATTATTAATTTATTCCCGTGCCTCAAATTGTGAAAGTTCATGCATAACTTCATCATCGTCTCCATGAATGTATTCAAAAGCGTCAAAGCATATTTACTTAGGTAGAAAGATGGTTCATCCACTCTGACTTTACTTGCAAAGTCATATATGCTTTCCCCTCAATCACATTTGACACATCACTCAAGTGTCAAAATTTTAGTGGAGCATCATTTTCATGTTTTCTTAAAATTCCTAAATATTAAGAGGCTGTTCTCTTTCCTGTTTTCAATCCATTTTCTGTTTTCGATTTTTCAAAAGAGTGAAAACGTGTTTTCTTTCCTATTTTCAAAAACGCATTTTTGAAAACAAGTGTTACAAAGAAAACTCAAAATGACAAATTTGTCGTTTTTGGTGTTTTCAATTAAAAACAACCCAAAATTTTGAAAACGCAATTCGAGTGTTTTCACCCACTGCCAACCACCACTGCACCACCGCCGCCACAACACCGCCAAAACCATCGCCCTCGCCACCAACACCAACATCAAGGCTGCCGTCGCCGACCACCACCAAAACTGCCTAGATCTACCACACCACCATCACCATCCAATCAACCACCGCCAAGCCACGACGCTCGCCTGCAGTAGAACCATCACATGTTTTCAGTTACAACACCGCCTGCAGCAAAACCACCACCGCAAGTCGTGATGCTACGTTCGCAGCAGATCCACCACCATCGCAGCTCGCGACCCAACCACCGCACACCACCACCACACCCAAACCAACCACTGCACCAAAGAAAGAAAAAAGATGAAGAAGGAGATCGAAGGGTGCGCATAAACCCAAACCACCACAGCGCCGCTCGCAGGGAGATCGTCGAGAGCGTCGTTCGCGGGGAGAGGATAGAGAGCGAGAAACGACCCAACATGATGAAATGAAGAGAGAGAGAGAGAGAGAGAGAGAGAGAGAGAGCACGTTTTCCTTTTGTTTATTTTTTGAAAATAATTTTTCAAATTACAAAAAAAAAAACACATTTTTCTGAAAATGAACACTCAAAACACAAAACTGATACACGAATAGAACAGCCCCTAAAATCTTTCAAGTAAGCAATAGTCATAGGTATCTTCATACTTAAGTCATCAATCGACATAGTACAGCCAGTCCGACATTTCCTCTCTCCTATAAAAGTAATTAAGGGCATGTTTGAGTTCTATTTATTGTAAGAATGTATTTTGAAATAGTAATTTGAAGGAGAAATATGTGATTAAAAAATAAGAAAAAAAATTTGAATTTGCATATAATATTATTTTATTTAAAACTGTATGATTGAAAAGAAGAGAAAAATATATTTTAAAAATAATGCAGATCAAACCAGCGCTTAAACTATTATAGCGCTAAATAATGGGCATATCACTAGAGAAATAGTACCAGCTCTAGCAGCTCATTGTTCAAATCATTCTTTAATATAACAAGGTTAGAATGAGGTATCTATATTCATTTGAATGTTATCTTCGACTCACCATCTCAAGTGCATTCATTTTTTTTCGATGGATGGACATGTATACGATTTTCATTAATGGATAATAACAAAATTTAAACTTTATTTGACTCTAATACAATAAATCAGTTCATCTTAAAGTTGATACAGAGGTATCACATCTATTTAGTTTAAATATTATTTTCAACATATTTCATATTATATCATATCACGTATTGCACTTTGCCTGCAGTGATAAGTAGAAGTAGACAGAACTTTTCAAATTTATTTTAAGTTCTTACTTTTTTTTTTCTTTAATATAGTTCAATATTGTCTAATCTACATTGTTGAATCCGTATAATTAATCTAATTAAATTTAGCCCTAAATTTTTTTAAAAAGTCCAACAGCCATTCCTTGCC
>CAIGRN010123242.1:0-10250 GCA_903798345.1 Fraxinus anomala | reverse complement strand
CGTTAACTTCTTGGTGCATATTTTCTTGATATTTTATTAGGTTTTCTACAAGTATGCATGATTTTGTCCTCTTTGTGGTGCGAAGTTAATGAAACCTTACTGACCTGTCAACAGGATAAGAAATGGATTGAGGATATAAACCATCCTTAATTCCTAGTACAAATTCTTGCCAGATCGGTTGGACAAAATTGAAACTTGTATGAATGAGTTGAGTTTGTGAATGTTTATTCATGGTAATACTTGTTGAGCCCAGCTTTATGAGTTGAACGTTTGTAGGGTTTTCTTTTTTTTTTTTTTTTTTGGGTTTTTTCTAAGCTTCGGAGCATTATTTCATAGAAAGTTTTTCTGAAGATTAAGCGCATATTTGGCTCATGTTTATATTTTTTTTTTTATAATCAGTCAAGGTACTTTTTTCCACACATTTTGCTGGACCCACAAATACTATCTACTTATTCACAAACTCATTTTTATCTATTATAATTTAAACCGATTATAAACAACTCCCAAACATGCTTAATGGAATAGTTATTTTCATCTCTTTTTGTCAATTTTTATAAAATCTTGAAATTCTTATTTTCAGGTGGGACAAGGCCAATGAATTATTAAACGAGATGCTTACAAACAGGGTATCCAATATTCACCAGGTTATAGGACAGATGATCACAGGAGATTTCGATGATGCCAGTAACTGGCAGATGGTAGAATATGTCTTTGACAAACTCAATTCTGAGGGCTGTGGTTTGGGGATGAGGTTCTACAATACACTTCTAGAAGCACTTTGGTGTTTGGGACAGAGGGAAAGGGCTGCAAGAGTTCTGAATGAAGCAACAAAGAGGGGACTATTTCCTGAACTATATCGTAAAAACAAACTTGTATGGTCTGTGGATGTTCACAGGTATCATTGGCTTTACAATTGACTTTCTTTCTTGAGTGGATAAAAAAAGTGAAGAATGGATTATTTATTTTGTGCCATATTATTCATAACGTGCTTCCTGTTTGTATAGGATGTGGCCAGGGGGTGCATGCACAGCAATATTAGTGTGGCTGAATAATATGCAAGAGATGTTAATAAACAGGGAGGATCTTCCTCAACTGGTGACTGTCATCGTGGTGTAAGTTTTTTCCTTAGTTAACAATAGCCTCTATAAAATTCCCTTCAGTTACCATTTTTTCTTCTTTTGGTAATATAGTATGTTCATCTTTCTGGGAGAGGTCTGGGAAGAGGTATGCTCTTTGGTTCTGTCTATTGCACCTACATCTAATGTACTTGTGCTCCAGTTCCTGGTTTGTAAAGGACTAGAGAGTTGATGACCTTTTTGCCCGCATTTTGGGATGACTTAGTCGTAGCTTACTCATCACCAAATATGAGGATTTAACATGACTCCCTGATTTGTACGTGTGAGCATGTTTGGCTAAGATTTTAAGTTACTTTTCTTGGGGATTTTTTAGTTCAAAAAGAGTACTAAACTTCTATGTACTGGAATACTTTTTTTTTTTTTTCCCGTAAATGACATTATTCTTATCTGTCATGCAGACGGGGACAGATGGAGAAGAGCTCAATAACACGAGATTTTCCTGTTGCAAAGGCTGCATATTCTTTGCTGAAGGATAATGTATCATCATCCTTTTGTTTCCCAGGTTGGAACAAGGGCCGAATTATCTGTCAAAAGTCTCAGCTGAAACGCATTATCTCTAGTACTGAACCATCATCAGAAGTATCAGATACAGATAAGATAGTCACACTAAGTAACTCCCCTTTTCCTCGTCTGGAAACAAAAACACCCATGGGTGAATTTAAGCAACATAGCAGCTCCGAGACTGAAATAAAGATTCGGACAAATACAGAACTAATGCCAAGTGCAGCATGAAAGGATCAATAAAAGTTGCAATCCCATTTTTGGGTCCACCAACTTATCTTAGGCTGTTACACACCACTTTTGACAAAGACTGAAGAAACCAAGGAATAAGCTGAGGCAGTATATTCAGGTGATCCCTACGGATGAAAAATGAGCTGAAGTTGTATATCGACCAGGTGAAGAAGTCGAATTCTGGCTGACCTATTGCCGCACTGATCTTAAGGTTGGTGCAGCTATATCAGATTGATTGCTTACTGAATCAAGTTTTGTTCTCTGGTTTAGTGGCAGGAAATCTAAATGACATTATAACATGTGCCCTATTATTACCACCACAAAAGCAGAAAAGCTCATGTGTACATATATTCTTATGTTTAACTCTTTAGGGAAATTTTATGGACTAGATCTTATGTGAAGAAGAGCGTAGTCTTCATATTCCTGTTTCTATTTTTGTTGGATGGATACATAAGCCTTATTCTCGACTATATATTGATATCGGCAATGTCACTCATCAGTTGATGTATAAACGCAGCATTTGGACTTCAACAAGTTTGAGATCTGCTTTATGATTTTTATTTTATCCTCAATATCGCCTGGTTCATTGGTGCTGCGACAAAAATGTTTGCTAGACTTTATGCCATGGGATGCTTGGGCAGTGAAATTTTTATAATCCTTCTATTTTATTTGAACTAGACTATAAAAACATAGACGGGGTAAGGTCCAACACATGAATGGCCTAAATTCTTTCAAAATGTTACAGAGTCGTCAATCATCATCATAAGAAATTCGTAGTTACTTGGTTCTAATTAATCGCAAGCACATAAATTTCACAAAGCAACGACAAGGATTCATTCTATCTTTTTCATCAAAGATTAAGTGCACGCTCGAAACACAATATTATACAAGATTAAACTGTACAAGAAGCAAGCCACGAGTTGAAGAAAGAAACTATTCTGAAAATACTAGTGCTGTTGAAATTACATAGGTGGGGGTGGCATTATATGAGTTGTTACATTTGGTGGATCCTCATTGGAATCCTGTCACATTCCTAATATGATCGGAAGCTTCTCCATCTATACATTCCTCACCAGTTGGCTCAACCAGGTAAGAGATTATGGGTTTTTGAGTGAACTTGCAGAGTTACCTTTGACCTTAGGCCAGAAACTGCAATATGGCTGTGGACAGAGGACGCAGATCCCGTGGTTCCGAGGCTTATCTTGGCAATAGAAATGCACGACATCTTAACGACTTTTGGACACCAGTCCATTTTCATCGATTTCTTGCAGAGGGACTCGATGGCTTTGCCTTTTTTGTTTTGACTTGTAGCAAGTATATCTCCTAGCTAAATATGAGAGGAAAGAATTGTTGATATATTAGTAGCATTGTAGCTGCATTTATAAACTTAGAAAGACTTGGTTTCAAAGCTACATGGAGTGCTGAGCTTAAGTAGTGGAGGGAATGTATTGGGCGGTGTTAAAAGCGCCCCTTGTTTGACCCGGGATTTAATCTCAAGCCAACCAATCTTTTCCGTGTTAAAAACATAATATAAAATAATATATTTTTCAACTCCGTGTGTTCATTGTACAGAGAATCTTGTTCATGTATAAATATGCAAATATTTTCGAATTCAAGTTTCGCTGCCACTTATTTATGAAAAAGTCAGTGCTTGCTGGAAAAAAAAAAGGTTGACTTTTAGAACTGGGTTGCAGGTGCTCTTCTATGCACAGTTAAAATGAAGAAAGATCTATCACAACTTACAGTCTTTATACTAAAACCCAAGTTATGACCCAAAACTGATTTGCCTCCAAAAAATTGACCAAGCCCAAGATGATTTTGATCTTCTTACAGATTTTATACAACAACTTGCAAAACCAATTACAACCCCTCTCTCTCCCATTTCAACCTACATAAATTGGCAAATGACGACCAAATAAAAGTGCCTCAAACTCAAGACAGAAGGGCTGAAAAAAAGGGCCCTCTTCTATCTCTCTCCACTATGATACAGGGATTATGTTCAATTCAAAGGGCCTCAAGGCTCCTTGAACAATCTCTTGAACTGATCGATTTCTACGGCAAACCTCAGAGAGTTCTTCAATTGGAATTATCACCCCGTTGATAGCCGCCCCAGATGCCGCATGTGACAAAGCTTTCAAAAAACTTGATTTTTCGGCTTCCATAACAGCAGTTGATGGAATTAAGGAGACACTCTCCTTCACCCACTCGAGAGCTTGTACTTCGTAAGCTCGAAGCAAAGCTAATAAAGCATATGTTACCTGCAGTGCAAAAAATAAATTCCCAGGAAACAATCATTATCATCTATGTGGACTCTGGACAAATCATAATCAAGGGGTAGAAGTCCTTGTTACCGTTTCTAGACGAGAACTTGGAAGTGCCCCGGTCAGAGCAGCAACAAGAAGTCGGGTGATAATGGCCCCTCTGGGGATAATCACGCTGTCCCTGATAGATAGGTAACCCTTCCCTTGACTAGAGTTTGCAAGATCAAACACATCGGATAGGAAATTCAATATGGACTTGGAGGCCTCCCTGCAGAGGAATGCTAGTAGCTTCAGTCATGTTCCATCGATAATTTGCTTATTATATATCAGAAAGGAAATTGGAAGCCTTAATTTGAGGGGTTACATGGTCATCCTCCACTAGTTTCCACCAAAACAGTTTTATGCATGTAAAGCCAGGTGGCTTAAGGCAAACATCAAGTGACTTTTAAGCCCCTGTTTGTCTACCATTTTTTCAAAATATTGTTTGCTACAGTAAGATTCTCCACCACACATTCACCCAATAAAATATTCTACACACAAACCAATAAAGTTACTTTAAATTTCAACCACACATTCTCCAAAAAATACTATTCATTACTCTATTTTCAACACAATAATGGGTGACAAACAAGGCCGAAAGCGAGGCTATCTTGGGTACAAGTGAAGAAGCTACAGGAGAGTACTGATTTACACTATTATGTGGTCAAATTAATGAGTGCAGACTGGGTTGGAAAATTTATCTAACCTATGCCTCCAATAAGAACCAGACAAAGTGACTTATAGCATATGAGCGGCAAATGTGATGTAGCAGGAGAGTAGTGTGTTACAATATTGTGGTCAAATTATAGCATGCTCAGCTGTAAATATACATAACCCATGCCTTCACATTGAGAACCAAACACCACCAGAGAGCACGGGGTGTGGATAAAAGTTATTCATTACCTAGGGATAGTCCAAGTATTGCCAGTGCAAAAGTCGAATAGATATTATCTAATCCCGTAATCCATCACGCATTCCCCCCATCAAAGTAGGCAAAATTGATGATGTCCTCATCTTATATTGCTAAAGTTCATTATCTATTTACCAGAAGTCCACATTGTAAGGGATCAGTGATGCTGAATCATCTCAATATAGGAAGAGTATTGCTTGCTACAAGCTGGACTTTAATGAATCATAGCTCATATAATTCATAAAATGTGCATTTGCAAGCAAGTGCATGGATATGTCTCAGGTTTCGAGGAGTGGAGAGAGAGAGAGAGAGACTTAACCTATGTTGTACCGTGATGCCTATCATTGAACAATCCACCACGGAGGGAAATACAGGAGATGGAAAAAATAATTGAGGACAATATCGTATACATCTAGATGCCAACAAGAAACAATCATCTACTATGTCGGGTCGGGAAGTAAAGTCCTGAAAGAAGAAATGAATCTCATCAAAATCAGTTGCATTGCTTAATCTAGTGAAGTAAACAATATACTTAATTAAACCATACCTGAATTTTCATCAGCACACACGTCGTATGGCTAAAGAGAGATTCAATCAGGTTCTTTAAGTAGTCTGTACAAGAGGGATCAGACCCGAACATCTGCAGAAAAAGTTCTGCATACAGGTCAATAAAGAATTGGATAAACAAAGCTAAAGAAATAACAATGTGAAAGAACCTTGATAACTTCACTGGAGAGATAAAGGAAACATGGCTGGTAATGTTGCTTGTATAGTCCTTGTATCTCCTCTAGCATCACACCAACTGTGACTCCCATGAGAGTTTTAGAAGTCCTCACCTAGAAAAGCACAAGATGATCAGGAAAACTGGGAAAACAATATGGAATATAACAACAAGAGACTTCATTGTGATGTCATTTCCAGTATTTCTCCACAACTACATGCCCTTAGTAGAGGATATATCCACAATCTTAGAAACCAAAATTAAAATAAAAATCATCAATTGACGAAAGAATAAAGTTCTTATGGTTCTAACACATAAATCAAAGATTTAGTGTTAACTAGAGCACTATAACTGGGAAGTGATGGCATCATTATAATGCTTATCAATTATTATTAAGGGATCTACAAAACTTTCTAACTAATCATTAAAACACAAAAGCTTATGTGCATAGAGTCCAGAATAACAAGTATCCATACAGGTCATACAAATAGGGCTGGACATGGTCCAGGTCATACTTCATTTGGTTTCTATTTCAACTCTAGACATGTGAGATACAAATTAGAAATCATTTAAAATTCAATAACAAAATAACAAAAACAATATAAAGGTTCTGATACGGATCCTATACCCTTATCCTTGTCAAATCATGTCATACTTCTTCCAAAATAGAGAGTCCAGCAACATAGTGTAATACAAGAAAGACATAACATAAGCAGCTTAAACAAACACAACTAGAATGGCGAGTGTTAGTTTTTAGGGTATGCAAGATATTACATTGAATTGGTAGCTGGCTAAAAGTAGGTCTGGTGGATCACAGGACAAGCAATCTGTTGCATATGTGGCTCATATAAAGTGGAACATAGGTTTACTGGATTAAAACGGCATCGGCCTTGTGGATTTAATTCACTATTTGTTTGCCAGGGACGATGAATAGGTTGGGGTGCGGGGGTACGGTACATGTGTATTTTTTCTTGTACAAGCCCTAAAATCCTGGGTTAGGGTTAATATAAATACTGATGATATAACCCTATTATTCATACTGAATATAAATCTCTGTTTCACTCCTTGTGGACATAGGCACATTGCAAAACCACGTTAAATACTTGTGTTGATTTTTCTATTTCACTTCTCTATTATTTTGCGTTTAACATTCAACACAATCAGAAAACATGCTTCACTAATGCAAGAGAAAAAGAAATACTAGTACGTGATAAGCCCGTAAGAGGCATAATAGACTGATCCTGGAGGTCATGATATTCAAAAACATTATCCTCGTAACCACGTGAAAAATAAATTTCTTTTGCTGGTACATATAGAATACAGTAGACACCTAATTATAATTGTCTAAAACCATTTGAGATTGTTAACGAACACCAGAACCTATAGAATATAGGCAAAGTCAATAGCTCGCAATCTTACAGCATTTTTACATGCACGGCAAAGAGATTCCATGCACTGCATATCCCAAGCACGACTGCAGCAGCATACTTCAGATTCAATTTATATAAACTATCTAACATGGTATAACAAAATAACAATAAAAAAAGAATTAATACTAACAGGTCAAAAATGGGTTTGAAGATAGGCCAAAGTCTTTGGACTGCATCTGCAACAGCTTCTGGGTGATTTACATGTCTGACAATAGTTTACTTTTCACAAATAAGATTATTTAGATCAACTAAGAGGAATGAAGACAGAAATAAATAAATGCCATTGCCTAAAAATATTTGCAAGACGATCTATATGAACCGTTAACTCGCGAGCAGGTTTTTGTCCCAGGACCAAAGGCCCTTGATTGACAATATCCTGTCAGTTGACCATAAAAGTTAATTAATTGAACCACAAAGCTAGTAGTCAAGAGTGCCTAAAAATGAATGCTAACCTGCAAAGGAGTGACATCTGGCAAGCATAATGCCTCGAGGGCTTTTTTAGCATGTTCTGAAGGAAGTTCTGTGATAACCATACTGCAGAAAAAGATGTTCAGAGACAATTCAAAAAAAGCGTTGGCTTAAATTATCTAGATTCTAGAAATCAAAACATACCTTAGAGCTTCTACTAAATTTAATGAATCTTCAGCAGAAACCTTGAAGGCACTCTCGCCAATCACAGCCCTTTGGTATATTTGAAAGAGGCCATCTAAGGACCCACAGAGCTTTTTCTTGCAATCTACAGTCACAATAAATCATATTGATAACAAATCTTTAAATAATGTGTCATTGATTCATAATTTAGCTATTGCCAAGTGTAGCAGCAGGGTCCAAGTTCATGTGCTCAGGTGAAAAATCAAAACAACTAAATATTATGTACACAGTGTGTTTGGGGACCAAAGAAACATAATTTATAGACATGTGGATTGAGAATAAAGAACCAATATACATTCTAGGAAATTTAGTTCATACCTAAAGGAAACATAAATAACAAATCACCATTACATTCTCCATTACCAAATTGCCATTGTTCACTCAGAAGAAGACAGTAAAATTTTCTTGACCACTAAATTTTCCACTCCTTCCCAATTAACTCAAAGGGCTCTAATTACCACACTGCTATATTTTCTTATTTGTGTCAATCTGGCACTTCCATTCAAATCAGTTAGGTAAGTTCGTGGAAGTTAGTGCGGGTGCATCATCAGGAGGTTAATTGGGATTTATGCCATCTAAGCATTTAAACCTCTTTATCCCCTCTCTTCTCCTTATCCGAACTCCAAATCCAAATTCAATATTCTTTCTCTTCAAATTTTTTTTGGCTCATTCAAGACATCCATGTGTACTGAGTGTGATATATCTATCAGTTTGGGATATAGAGCAGATTTATTGTATCCATGCTTAGAGGAAAATAATCTGATTACAACATATTTTCTTATTCTTCCCATATGGGGTGACACAAGTGACAGTTTCCAATTCCTGTCAAGCTTTTAAACAGATTTCAGTGGAATTGTGAACATAGCACCTCTCACACCCACACCCACACCCACACCCACTCACACACACACACAAACACAAACACACTCAAAACACAATCATTAAGAAAAAAGAAGCCTCTCTTTTCTGGCAAGAATATCAAAAGCATCACTATAATTTAGAAGCCTCTTCATGAACATTTTCATGTACCAAGTTGTGTTTCTGAAGGAAAAATAATTTTTTTAACCAGATCAACCTTCACCATTTTCTTAGTAACCCTTGTTACAGTAAGAACACCCTTTACTTGTAGGAAATATTGACTGCATGACTTGACCAAATTAGGAAAACAGAAAGTGTCTATGTTTACCTTGTACTAAAGCTTTTGAAAAATTACAATATGAGTAAAAAGCAGATGACACATTCTTTGAACTGGTGAATATTTTCAAATATTGGACAAACAAACATGTTTTCAATTTTTAAACATGTTTGATCAACATGACACCATCTATCTCAAAAAATCCTTGCATCATATTGTGTATACAGTTTTCACACTCCCACAGAGACCCTAAGCATTGACTATCTCAACAATGCGCAAACAAAAAAGAAATTACAAGAGATTCAATATTGTTTAGCAAATGATTCAAGATCTAAAGCCTTCACAGAATAAACTGTAGTATTTATAAAAGTAATATACTCTGTGAAGATAAGACAAGCAAGAAGAATTAGACTTGCACATTCAGACTAAGCTTCCTCACTAGAATGTTCAAGGATTAAGTAATGTAAAGTTAATATGTACACGAGCAATTTCAAAGACTTCAAAAATATTATGCTTTAATCTCATTGAAGAAGCAAAACAAAATAAAGACCATATACTCTCGTCCAAACGAATTTGAAATAAATGCCCTGTAAAAGAAAGGAGACAATCATGACATTTGAAACTAATGGCAAAAAAGAACCAGAGCAGGTGATATATGAGTTTGATAATCTCTCGGCTTGGATGCAATGCTTTCAAGCCAGAATGACATTACAAGCCAGATAAAAAAAAAGCATGAGAATATCAGAAAAGGAGCATCTTACCGTCGCATATATGTCGAAATGCCAAAGCAGCAGCAGCCGCCGAATCCTCTGACATGCTCATGCCAGTAACAAGAATATCTATGAGTGCGGGCAAGAATGAAAGTCCACTTGGTGCAGCATCAAGCCATTTTGAATAAGCTCCAATTGTTAAGCATACTGAAGAAATGATTGTGCAATAAAAATAAAGTGAGCTGCTTTTATCATACAAAAATAATGATATTTTGAATGCCAGAAAGGTTTCAGCTCTGATATACAAACAAATCCATGAGCCTTGTAAGCAGAGTTGACAATTATATATTCAGAAAAAGACAAAATGGACATCTGCAAATTGTAAAGGATGGAACATATGTTACCTGTTTGTAGCAGTTGTGGTTGATGAGGAAGTTTTGGGAGCAAAGACATGATCTATCCACATAAACACGTTTGAGTGCACTTTTAGTTGGATAATCCATCAAAAATTTAAAAAAAAAAAAA
>CAIGRN010123240.1:0-25649 GCA_903798345.1 Fraxinus anomala | reverse complement strand
AATCTTTAACTGCAGATCTAAGAAATGTGTACTAAAGATTTGAACTTTAGGCTTGGACGTCTAAGATTCTTGAACTGTATTGCTCTATAATGCAGGTTATTGCTATAAATGGGAAGTTTCCAGGTCCCACAATTAATGTGACCACTAACAACTATGTTGTTGTTAATGTGAGGAACAAATTAGATGAAGATCTCCTTATGCATTGGTAGGGATTTTGAAGTAATTTAGATTTTGAAACTGATTTGAAAATGTAGGTAACTTTTAAGTGATTATAAAGATTTGTGTATTTGATGGGTGAATTAGGTCTGGTATACAACAGAGGAGGAGTTCTTGGCAGGATGGGGTTCTAGGAACAAATTGCCCTATCCCTCCAAAGTGGAATTGGACTTATGAATTTCAGGTTAAGGACCAGATCGGGAGCTTCTTTTACTTCCCTTCACTCAATTTTCAGAGGGCTTCGGGTGGTTTTGGCACGTTTATTATTAATAACAGAGCTATTATTCCGATTCCTTTTGACACCCCTTATGGGGATATCACAATTGTGATTGGTGACTGGTACACCCAAAATCACACGGGTAGTGTTTGTGCATTGTTGATCTTTTGTATATTTGAGTCAGGAAGTTGTTACTTTAAATTTATTGGTGAATGCGAGAGTTTTTCTATCTTTAGGCTTTGAGGAGAACCCTTAATTCCGGGAAAGATCTGGGAATGCCAGATGGTGTACTAATTAACGGAAAAGGACCTTATAGATACAACGATACTCTTGTTCCTGATGGGATTGATTATGAAACAATTACAGTCCACCCAGGTGAGTAATGTGGTATCTAACTCATAAAGATGTCCATTTATGTTTGAACTTAAAAGTCTTTATCAATAAACATCATTGTCTTCCAAAGACACGTACATTTTGGTAGATACGTAATATCACAATATTAAGTAAATGGCAAATGTTGAGAGATTTGACTTGATATGTGGTTGTTGGAGTAGTTCTCTAATATATTATGCCTTTAAGAATCACTTTTTATACAATGTTTGTGCCTCCCAAAGACTCTACTAGTACTTAAGAAAAGGGAAGAATTAGACTTTTAAAGTAACACTATTCAAGATGGGGCTGTCACGCTGTTAACCCTATTATGCATGGCTTTTGATCTGTCGAAAAGATTTAAGAACTTGATCGGTCGCCTATAGAAAATAAAAACCGTGACTTCCATGTTCAGCAGCTGAATGCAATCCAGACTACAATAGCTTCGTGTTGTTTGAAATCTGCCCATATCTACATTTATGTAAGCTAATGGGGTATTGCCATGTATAAATTCTCATACAGCATCAGTGTATTGTAATGATGAAAGTTCTGGGAGTGAAATTAAAAACATACTCATAAAAAAGTTAAAATGACTTCTATTTCCAATACTGTATATTTGTATGGTAATATTCCGTTCTTCTGCAGGCAAAACTTACCGGATTCGTGTTAGTAATGTTGGAATATCAACTAGTTTGAACTTTAGAATTCAGAACCATAACCTGCTTTTAGCAGAAACTGAGGGTTCATATACAGTACAGCAGAATTATACCAGCTTAGATATTCATGTTGGTCAATCATACTCGTTTTTAGTAACAATGGATCAAAATGCAAGCAGTGACTACTACATTGTTGCAAGTGCCAGGTTTGTGAATGAAACAGTGTGGCAAAGAGTCACTGGTGTTGGTATCTTGCATTATACTAACTCAAAAGGGAAGGCATCTGGTCCTCTTCCCGACGCACCACAAGACCAATATGACAAAACCTTCTCGATGAACCAGGCGAGATCAATCAGGTATGTCCTTTTCTCATTTTCGCATTGTATATTAAAGAATTTCTACTTTGACTCCCTTCAACTATTTAAAACAGTTAAGAATTGACATTCGAAGATATCTATTGCATCAAAATATGTACATTACACCAGGTCTTATTCACAATGATGCTGGTGGAGATTGAATCTACTAGTTCATCATCAAACGTATAGGAGTTGCTCATTATAACACGTGTAAAATTCTGACATGTGGGATTTTTTTTTTTCCTTTTTACTTCTAATATCCTTTGCGCACTGGTAATTCTTTTGGTGTTTTTCATTATTCAGGTGGAATGTGTCTGCCAGTGGTGCTCGACCAAACCCTCAAGGTTCTTTTAGATATGGTTCGATTAATGTGACTCAGGTGTATGTGCTCAAAAACAAGCCGCCGGTAATGATTGATGGGAAAAGGCGGACTACTCTTAGCGGGATTTCCTTTGTCAACCCCGCTAGCCCAATCAGGCTTGCTGACCAATACAAAGTTAAGGGTGCGTACAAGCTTGATTTTCCCACCAGGCCACTTACTGGTCCACCTCGGATGGAAACATCTGTTATAAATGGTACTTATAGGGGATTTATGGAAGTGATATTGCAGAACAATGATACTAAAGTACAAACATATCACATGAATGGATATGCATTTTTTGTGGTGGGGTATGATACGACTTCTTTCAGTATTCAATATAGCTTAAATCAGAATGCGACAATGTTTTCTCATATTGCGATTAACCACTTCGTCTAATTAAACTACAGAATGGATTATGGTGAGTGGACAGATAATAGCAGGGGCACATACAACAAGTGGGATGGAATTGCTCGCACTACAGCACAGGTAATTTTTCTAAATTTTGTTTTTACTGATGGGTCATTTTCGAAATTCTGGCATCATTTGGTAGAAATTAAGTGAACTTATTTTCACATTGAAACAACGAAAATATACTCTCTCCATTGAATGGAAAATCAAGCTCTAAAATTTGAACTAAAAAATGTGACCTATTAGCTGTTTAAAAGCCCTGGCAGAAAGAGTGTAAGTTTTCTTCTTGTTTGTAGAAAACAAGATATTTTCTGTATCTTGCCATTCTTAACTAAAATAGAAGAAGCTAGTTATAATTCACTTTAATATAGGTCAAAAAGGTTGTGATTCTTGTAATGTAGTTCTGCTGCAGCTCTTCGTTTTATGTCTCCAGTTGTAAAACACAAGTGATGATTGCAACTATTTGAAAATTCGTAAACAATGAACTCAACTCCTATGTTATATATTGGCACATATAGTATTTTCTAGGAAAGTTTTGTGCTTGATATTGGACAGTACTGGACAGTACAAGGAAAACATACAAATATTTAACTTGTTTTTCTTAAAAGATTCCAGGGGTTATTTAATTTTTATTGTTTTCTGGAAGTTGCAGCGATATCTCATTTCTTTCCCATTGTGTAGGTTTACCCTGGTGCATGGACGGCAATCTTGATCTCACTAGACAATGTCGGAGTTTGGAACATCAGGACCGAGAACCTCGACTCATGGTACCTAGGCCAAGAAACCTACATCAGGGTTGTCAATCCAGAGCCCAATAACAAAACCGAGTTTCCAATGCCAGATAATGCCTTATTCTGTGGTGCACTTCACAAATTGCAAAAGTGCGTATTTAAACACACTGCCATCTGAAATTCTGAATTTGCATTCTAAGCTTCTGTTTGATGGCCTTTATTTTGAGAAAAATGGAGTTTTGAAAAGTGATGTTTTTGGAAAATTTGTGGTTAAAAAATAGGAAAAAGTTTTAGGTTTACGTGTATGAAAATGAGTATGATAATTAAGAGTTTTGAAATAATGGTTGTCAAATAGGGACTAAATTTTAGTTGCTTCTGAGTTCCCTTTTTACTAATTATTACCGTTGTTGTCCCTTTTTTCATGGTTAGGCCGCAAGATATATCTTTTGCAACTTCAATTGGGGGCAATGGATCAAAATTGTTACTCGATTTGCTGCTGATGGTATCTGCATTTATTTTGACGTTCCAATAAGAGCTTAATATGTGATACCGACTTTATTTTGCTTGTGGTAATCTGCCTTTTGCTTAAGAGGGTTGTACTTGTATGGTTTTAGGCATGTTACTTTTTCTTTCCGGATGTAAGCTCCCCCGGATTGCTAATTAATTCATTGGAATTCACCATTCTTTTAATACTTTAACTTAATGTAATGAAGACAATTCATTAGTTCTTAGTTTCAGTAGAGTATAAGATGTTGATTTTTTCTTGCTAAATGAAGAAGGAATAGGCGTGGTGCATTTGTTTTCATGTTCTTGAACTATATATATGCACACACGTGTACACATATCCTAAAATGCAATCCATTGAGTCATAGATGTGTTTGGTAAGGTGGTTTAGACATTATTGGATAATGTAAGGAAGCAAACGTAATTTTATTGGGTCAAATACTATGTAGTACGGTATCTTGTACTGTATACATAAAAAGTACACGTATTTGATACATCAAAAGTACGTTTAGTTCGGGTAACGAAGCTCTTGTTTGTATGTTGCTCGTTTTAGATAGTAGGACATTTAAGCACACAGCATCAGGTTTGGCTGTACTGGCAAGGATTCCTTCCTCTTCTGGACCAATATGGCCAGCCTGTGATGATGGTTCTTTTCAAAATTTCACGTGGCTGGTTGTGAATGCTTTATGAGCTGTTTATTGATTAATGATTCTGATATAAAATCAGTAAATCTCTTTCCAGGAAGAAAGGATAGTGCATGAGACAAGAATCCTCAGGGTCAGTGGCGGACTCAGAATTGAAGCTCAGCCCGAGCGGACGTTAACCGATCAACGTCAACAATCAGCGAATGTGTTTTATGATAGTTTTACATATTTTAATGTAGTGTCATTATATTTCGTTGGTAATATAGAAGTGAAAATGGTCAACATTAATAAATCCAATACCAAATCCAAATTTTCAATTCCCCCTATTCCAAACCCTAAACCCTAAATCTAATTCCAAACCATAATTCCAATTCCAATTCCAAATTCAATTTAGTTTCCCTAAATTTCAAATTTCTAATTTCCCTAAACAACACTGGAAAGAGAAAACTATCATAATTATAAATCACGATTCATGAACATAAGTTAAATAACTCATAAATAGCTAATAACACCAAAAACAAAACAAAAAACAAAAATGATGGGCAGAATTAAATGAGAAACTCACGGGGTCACGGACTCAAGGCGTCGCGGTCGGCGGATCTTGCAACCGTTCACTCGGTAATCAATGGACGGTGGTGGTGACCGGTGAGGAATCAATGGCAGGCCGAAGCAGAAGCTGCCGAACTCGGCAATAGAGGAACAGGAACTCCAAGTCTCCAAATTGCGACCTTGAGGTTGAGGATGAAGAAAGACATGAATGTTGTTTCTATTTCCTCAAATTTTAATTTCTATATTGGTAAAAATGGGTTGGGCTCATGGGCAGACCTATATATAATTTATTATTGGGTCGAAAAACAAATAGCCCAAGTGCCCAACCCAATTAATAATAATAAAAAAACGGTTGGGCTGGGCTGGGCCTTTATATAATTAATTATTGGGCCAAATAACATATGGCCAACCCAATTAAAAAAAAAACAGTTGGGCTGGCAGCAACGGCCCAATATCATTACAAAACAAAAAAGAAAAGAAAAAAGAAATGGAGGAGGAAGAAGATGAACATGTTTCTTCCAAACCTAGCGTCGGCGATCTGCCTCCTTCCCAAAAATCTTCTGCCAGAGCCCAGCACGGGCGGCTGCCCCCCCTTCAGCCGGGTGCTTGGTCTGCCACTGTATATTAGGAGCCCAAATTTCCATAATCAACATCATGATAATATTCAAAACAATCATACCAAACCATTTTCTATCCCTACTCCCATTTTTTTTTAATTACTTTAAGTCATTTTTCTTCATTTCATCTTTTTACCATCTTTTCCTCAAACCACTTTTACATGATCTTTCATAATGCCATTTAAGTAAACTAAAATTCATTATTTCTTGAAATAACTTATAAATTTTAGAACTTTTAATGTTAAGATTTAGAAATAAAGAAATTACAATTCATCATCCTTGACTTAATTAATTTAATTAGTTTGTAATTCTATATTCCTTCAAATTATTAAGGAATCCCTGAAATAAGAATTAGAATTCTTATTAATAAATCAATTAAGTAGTTAATATAAATAATTAAATAAATGAAAGATGTGGGAAGGCGTGTCCCCATTTCTCCAATTCATCCCCTATAAATAGGGGATGACAAAGGTTAAAGGTACAATTGTTTTAAATTACACTTTTAACTCTTGGGTAAATATGCAATTACCCTTTTTTCTTTTTTCTTTTTTTTTTAAAATAAAATTTCACTTTTAATTCCACAGTAAATTTTAATTTTGTTTTCTATAAAATTTATAGTATTAGTTCAATTTAAGTCCCTAAGAACGAAATTTCTAAAATATTCGAATATTTGTTAGAAAATTTTGGGGTGTTACGTTATCCTCTACTTGAAAAAATTTCATACTCGAAATTTGAAACCTACTACATATCTTCTGGATATTTGGTCTTCATATCTTCTTCTCATTCTCATGTTGCTTCTTCTGAAGTTTGATTTCTCTATAAGACCTTGACAAGTGGAATACATTTGTTTCGTAATTGTTTAACCTCTCAAAGTAAAATCTTTACTGGTCTTTCTTCATATGTTAGGTTAGTTTCCAGATCCATTAGATTATTCGATAATACATGAGAAGCATCTAGAACGTACTTTCAAAGAGCAAAGACATGGAATACATTGTGGATTCGATTCATTGAAGCCGGTAAGTTCAACTTATAGGCTACTTGGTCAATCCGTTCCAAGATTGTCAAAGGACCAATATACTTACGACTAAGTGTTCCCTTTCTCACAAATTTAAATATTCTTTTCATGTGCAATTTTTGTGAATACTTTGTCTCCGACTGCAAATTCTTATGGTCTCCTTAGCCTATCGGCATACTTTTTTTCATGTTCTTGAGTGGTAGCAAGGTGTTGGCAAATATTGTTGACTGCATCAACAATATTTTGCACTAGATCTGTCCCTAAAACCCATTTCTCTCCAATTTCATCCCATTGTATAGGCGATCTACCCATGATAGAATTTTCATATAACAATAGTAATCAATCTTCAATTTGAATGGCTCATTTTGATGCTTTATACGGATAGAATGTTCATATAACAATAGTTACACGTCTTCAATTGGAATGGCACCTTGAAACGGGATTTAGGGCCAGAACTAGTACGACATATGGTTGATGCATTCAATAATATTCGTCAACGCCTTACTATTGCTTAAGGTAGTCAAAAGATTTATGCCAATAGGCGAAGGAGACCATTAGAATTTGCAATCGGAGACAAAGTAGTCCTAAAAGTTGCACCCATGAAAAGAGCATTGAGATTTGGGAAAAAAAGAAAACTTAGTCCCAGAAGATATTGGTCCTTTTGAAATCTTGGAACGGATTGGAAAAGTAGCCTATATGTTAAACTTACCGGACCCAATGGATCGAACCCATAATGTATTCCATGTCTCTACTCTTTGAAAGTACGTTCCAGATGTTTCTCATGTATTATCGGATCATTCAACGGATCTGGAAACTAACCTAACATATGAAGACTAGTGAAAATTTTACTTTGAGAGGTTAAACAATTACGAAATAAAGTATCCCACTTGTCAAGGTTTTGTGGAGAAATCAAACCTCATAAGAAGCAACATGGGAACAAGAAGAAGATATGAAGACCAAATATCCAGAATTATTTGGTAGGCTTTAAATTTCGAGGATAAAATTTCTTTAAGTGGGATTGTAACATCCCAAAATTTTCTAACAAATATTCTAATGTTTTAGAAATTTCATAAATATTTAAGGACTTGATTGAACTGATACTATATTTTTATAGAAAATATAGTTAAAATTTACTATGGAATTAAAGGTGCAATTTTTTTTTAAAAAATGGGGTAATTGCATATTTACCCAATGGTTAAAAGTGTAATTTAAAAAAATTGTACCTATAACCCTTGTCATCCCCTAAATGTGGACTCGTCTCCCCCACTTCTTTCCTCTTAAGGTAAGTTTCTTTATTTATTTAGTTAATTATTTAATCGATTATTTATATTAAGTACTTAATTGATTTATTAATAGGATTTAAAATTCTTATTTTAGGGATTCCTTAATAATTTGAAGGAAGATAGAATTAGAGAATAATTTAATTAATTAAGTCAAGGATGGTGAATTGTAATTTCTTTATTTCTAAATCTTAATACTAATGGTTTTAAAATATATAAGTTATTTCAAGAAATAATGAGTTTTAGTTTACTTAAATTGCATTATGAAAGATTATATAAAAGAGCTTTGGGGAAAGACGAAATGAAGAAAAATGACTTAAATTAAGTAATTAAAGAAAAAAAGGGAGCAGGGATAGAAATTGGTTTGGTATGATGGTTTTGAATATTATCATGATCTTGATTATGAAAATTGGGGCTTCTAGTATATGTGTGTGTGTGTGTGTGTGTGTGTGTGTGTATATATATATATATATATATATATGGGCATGGTAAATTCAATTTGAAAGAAAGCATTAACACTTGAGGCTTAAACCTATATTGTTTTGATTTAGTTATATCATAAGATGAGAAGTAAAATTTTATAATGCATAGTGCCAACGGTGGGGTGTAGTGAAAATTTTAGTTAAGAAAATAAAGAATATGGATTGAATATGAAATTGATTAATAGAAATGGATATGTACTTGTGCATTGAGTGAAATGAAAAATGAATCAAAAATGGAATGAAAATAATGATATTGGATGGTAGTGCATTGGCTAGCTTAATTTTTACATGTACTAATTATGTTTCAGAAATTATGGAATTTCTTTTATAACAATAACAAGAATTTCATTTATTATTATATTACTATTTATTGGTAGTAAAGTTGTATCATTATTAGTATTATTACTACGGATATTTTATTAAGTAAATTATATTATCTTATATGATTAGTTTAGGTTTGTTAATTGGGAGATAAGATGCCAAGTTATGATTAATGTAGAGATTATTTTATTAATACGGATCTTGATCAAGAAAGTCACGGAAAAGGTAAATATTGATGCAACTATAGCACAATATACATTAATATGTGTAAGCAACCACTTTATCGTGTGACTTCAATTGTCTTGATGCGTAAGCGGCCACTTTATTGTGTTGCTTTAAGACACGTCATATTCCCTGCTTAGAGGTATCACTGTAAATCACAAAACGGTTGGATCCTTCTGATATGGTTAAAACTGGAGCATTAACTAGCTTCTACTTCAGTTACTCAAAACTCTGCTCAGATTTCTTTGTCCAATCATACCTTACACCCTTACACGTTAATTGTGTTAGCAGTCCTAATATCTTGGAGAATCCTTTAATAAACATCCTATAGTATCCCGCTAAGCCCAAAAAGCTACAAATTTCTCCTACATTGGTTGGCCTCAACCAATTTAAAAGTGATTTACTTTGCTTGGATCAACCTCTATGCCACGAGCTATGACAACAAGTCCAAGAAATGCTACCCATTCCAACCAAAACTCACATTTCTTGAACTTAGCATAAAGTTTCCTTCTTTGGGACTCCCAATGCTATCCTTAAGTGCTCTTCATGCTTCTCGATACTTATTGAGTAGATTAGGATATTGTCGATGAACAAGATAACAAATCGATCAAGGTATTCATGAAATACACGATTCATCAAATCCATAAACACTCCAGAAGCGTTAGTTAGGCCAAATGACATAACTAAGAACTTGTAATATCCATTCCGAGTTCTAAAGGCTGTCTTTGAGATGTTACCTGCCTTGATTTTTAATTGATGGTAACCAGATCTCAAATCGATCTTGGAGAATACAATAGCACCTTAAAGTTGATCAAACAAGTCCTCAATCCTAGGAAGAGGATATTTATTCTTGATGTTGATTTTGTTAAATTTCCTATAATCAATGTACATTCTCATTGAGCCATCATTCTTCTTAATAAGCAGCACGACACTCCCTATGGTAAAACACTAGGCCGGATATATCTTTCTAACAACTATTCTATCTGTGCTTTTAGTTCTTGCAACTCTTTCGATGCCATCCTATAAGGAACCTTAGAGATGGATGCAGAGCCGGGAGTGAGATCAGTAGTGAACTCTACTTCCCATTATGGCAGCATCCTATCAGGAAAAACTTCTAAATATTACCGTACTCTAACATCATTAACTGTCAATTCATTGTTTTCCTCCTTTCCTATCACCGACAAGAGGAATCTTATACTACTTTTCAATGGTAAGATCTATTGCACTTTCATTACAGAAATGACACGGGGTAAGGGTCCATTCCTAGTTATAGATAAGCGAATTTCCTCTTCTTCTCGTGTGGTTCTTCGGTAGCCAGTCCATCCTAAAAAAAAAAGCTCCCTGATGATGCTTTTGGCACTTACCACAAAGCGGAAAACCCTTATTGCCATCTTGGATGGATCTTCTTTACCCTTTTTGAGAAGTTCTGATTTCCTTTGCCCTTATTGTCCCACATTCGTTTCTTCGACTGCCCATACTGTTGCTTATTCTCTCCATTAGCATGCCTTCTAAAATTAGACAACTATGCTTTTGCTAGCACCTCATGATAAGTTCCTAGTTCAAGCACTACCACAGCTTGTCTTCGATTATCCCTCAAACCTTGTTCGAAACTTCTTGCTTTCTTTCCTCCGTGTCTACAAAAGTAGGGACATAATGAGACAAGTCTTCAAACTTGTGCTCATATTCGATCCATGACATTGAGCCTTATGTCAATGTGAGAAACTCCACTTCTTTTCGATTTTGGACACTTATGGGATAATATTTCTTCAAAAAGAATTCCTTGAACTTTTTCCACTTCCAGACATGATCGTGAACCGTTGACCTTGCGGTGGAGTCCCACCAGGGTCTAGCACCTTTTTTACAGCATAAATGTTGCACATATAACCCTTCTGGGATCCAGGCAGTCAATGAGTTCAAAGATCCTCTCTATACCTACCAACCAGTGCTCTGCTTCCAATGGGTCTGTACTGCCATCGAAAGTGGGAGATGCTATTTTCTGAATTACTCCACAATTGTAGCAATGGTTCTGGTGTCTCTACCACTTCTTGAGGCTACTGAGGTTGTGGTGGCATAAGTGGCGCTTTCGTCTGTCGAGGAGATGGTGGTGCCAACACTATAGCTTGAGTGAGAGTTTGCATCATGGCCACAAATTTCTAGGCAAACTGTGGGTCGATCACAATAGGTTGAGGTTGTTGGGGTTGTTCGTTTCTATTGTTTGTTCTACCTCGGGGGGCTATATCATTTGCTAGTTAGACTTTTACTCTTATTAATTGGTTTTATTATGGATTTTCAAGATGGTTTATTCTGTGTATATTTTTATTTTTAAATTTTTTAGAATTCTTTTATTAGTTTGTTTTGAGGCTTACTCCTTCAAACTACTCGAGACTTTCACCTCTTCTCAAGGAGATAAAATTTTAACATCAGTCAATTTATTTTTACCATAATCTTTGTAACTTTAGTCAAGAGATTTTGTATCCTCTTGATGTAGTGGATAATGATATATTGTTTATAGTTTTAGCCAAATCCATCTACTCAAAAGCACTTTGTTTAATTTCTTAGGCCTTCTTCTCAAGTTGTTCTACCAAGGAATGTTGATTTTTTCTTTTGACGTATCTTGCAAAAAGTTACTTATTTTTTCTTGCATTGGATTTTGAGGTTGAGTATTTTCACCTAGTTGTCCTTTTGTTATCGGTGGTGACGTTTTGCTTGGCGACCAGGGCAAACTTTTTGGCAGTCGATGTTTTGAAGCACTTTGATGGACTCTACAGTTAGTTGACCTTTGGCTTTGGCTTTGGCTTGTAGATGTTTTCTGTATATCATTAAGAGGAAGAACTAGGGCACAACGGAAAGAAGAGGAGGAGAAAAAGCGAGCAAAGTGGATGGATTTGAAAGGAGAATCAAGACCATACCATTTCATTGCTTCAAGAATCCACCCACGGGACGGATTCTATCTATTGTCTTGTATTTTCATCCTTTATTTTCTCTATTTTATAATGTATTTCTCTAATTCTTCTCATTTTTGTCATTTATATAAGATGAGTTAAGTTCTTAATGTTGGGATGATTCATGTAACTTAACCTAGCTTTATTACTTTCATATTTGCTTTTTAATAATAAGTTACTTAATTTTATGTATATTTACTGATAGTATTTAATGCTCTTAATTTATTTGGCCATTAAATGAATGTGTTGAGTGATTTGTGCAATCTTTAAGAAATTGTTGTGTATTTTAGATCAAATAGTAACTGCAAAGATTGTTGTAGGAGATAGAGACACGCTCCTAACACTAGGTGGCCTATTGAGTCATTTTCACAAAGATTTAAATGCAATTTGTTGGGTTTTAATCGACATAGAGATAGAGTTAAGACATATTTAATGGATAATTTGTTAATTTGAGTGTGGGCAAATTAATTACGTGGTGGTTAAGTGAAATCATGAATCTCAACTACTTTATCTTCCCAATTTTCCTTAATTTTTAGATTTGTTCTTTTTTATTACTTTAGTAGAGTTTTTAGTTATTTACACTATTTTCAAATCCAAATTTTGTTGTATGTTTAGTTGTTGGGAATTAAATTGACTATTGTGTAATCCAGTAAACATTATCGACAACTTGAACTTTGTAGTCCTATTACTTGTACGCGACCCGTGCGCTTGCAGTACACTATTTTTAGCGCACTACTCGTAGGTTTTCAAGCTTCAGATTACCAGAATAGGAAACAGAAACTAAATTCACTTTGAGCTTCTGCGGGGTTTACTCGTCTTATTTTTATCTCGTTCACATGACTATTACCAATGCAGTTGTATTATTACAATTTGTACCGAGTGCTCTTCATTCTGTGAGAGTTGGTTAAAGATGTTAATTTACTTGCAGTCCAGTTTTTGACCATTTTTTGTTCTTCTCTTATATGCCAGTTAAATATCTTATGGGACGAGGCAGAGGAAAGCGATGATCACATTGTTCCATATCCTGATCAAATTGAGGTGAAACCTCCAATTTTATTTGGAGATTACAGTAAGAAGGAATCAATCAGGAGATTTCAGATGTTACTCCTGCTGAACAGAAGAAACCTAATATCAGGACTAAACATGGGAGTGAACTCAAGTGCAGTTCGAAGTATAACACTTGTGACCCTGCAGCAGGATTTGGCCCGTCTTTTTTAATTCCTGGAAAAGCCGATCATGATTTCAGTAGAATGACTGAAATATCAAAAAGTTGCTCTTCAAAAGGTGATGCAATAGTTTTTTCCTCGGCTAAAACAATCTGTGATAATCTTACATGTCTTAGTCTTTTACATCTTTCAGCAGGTGAAACGGCTCAATTTGACAAAGAATCTGAAATGTTCCATAATCAGGAGGGCAAAGAAGAAGGTGATTTTGTTGACTATGGCTGGCCAAATATTGGAAGTTTTGATGATCTGGGTAGGATATTTAGGTGATTCCAAATCTTTTTCTTCTCTCTATGCTTCATTAGGTTCCATTTCTATCAGCCTTATGATATTGCTTTTCCCCAAGTCTGTTGTTCTGGTATTCTATTATAGAACCTTGGTGTATAACCACGACAAACATATTGACAGCGGTTTCAGTAGCAGCTTTGAATCCTATCAAATTTAGGTTTCAGCAACTTTGACCTTCAGCAGATTTAGATTTCAACGTATTTTGGATTTGACAGAATTTTATCTCAAACAGATTTAGATTTGATTTTCCTTGTTCGATAGTCAGCAACATATGGGGATTGAGTCTAAGACTTCATCCTTGTGTACTACTTATCTATATTTACTATTTTTCGATTCAGTCAGCAATGGCTCTAGTTTTTTTTTTTTCTTTCTCATTTTCTAGGTTCACTCTTGTTGCTGCTCCTTTTCCTGACCTTCATTGTGAGTTGTGACATTACGCCCACTGTTTTTTGGTTTTTCCAATTCTTAAACGGAGATTCTAGTTATTTCTTGAAAGCCTGGAAAAACCAGCCAATGCACAATGGTGGCCATCAATCAAACCTATAAACAAGTCTTACTTTCTATTTGAAATTCCAAAAATCCATATTGCTGTTATTGAGTATTAGGAACCCTAAGATTTATAGAGGTGCGTTTCAGTGTAAAACTGTCATCTCCCACCAATTCAGTAATTCACTCTGATGAAAATAAATTTACAAGAAAATATCGCAAAACCTATCGTCTCTAATCTATCACTCTTTTTTATGATAATCAAAAATCCTAATGACGGTTCGTTATTTATAAGACAAATTAGGGTAAAACTGAAATTACAAGTGTAAAATTCCTAAACAATCCTTAATAATCAATGTACTGGCTCTGCACAATGACAATAATTAGGTTGACAACTTCACAATCGTGAAGTGTTTAGGCTCGTGAATTTAACAATAATTAGGCTCGTGAAGTGATTGCCGAAGTCATACGGGGGAGGAAAGCCGTCGCCAGACTACGTTGAAGAAGGAAATTGGACTGCAACTTTGGATGTATCGGCCCTTCTAACAAATTCAATTTGGTCTGTTTAGGTTAATGAAGATGGGCCTCATAGCTGATGGACTGGTTGCCAATACTAGAAAAACTTTATTTAATGAGTCCAAAATTGTTGGGCTTGATGGGTCAGCCTAATTATTTAGAGGTGCAACCAAAAATGGACCATGCCCAAAACAACAAAAGGGCTATCCATGGTATGACCATTGGCGAAAACCTGGACATAAAAAAGATACGAGTTGGGATTTGCACGAAAGACCAACTGATTGGAAACCAAGACAAAACACTAGAAATCACGGCTACCAAAGTGCAGTTGATCCACTAAAATAAAAAATTATACTCTGATTTGTGCATCCGATCAAATGACGGACTCGCACCAACTTTTTTTACATATTTATCGTGTGCTAGCAATCTTAAAAGTCAAAATTGCAATGGCTGACTCTCTAGTAGCAGGAAAAGTGAGAATTCGAATCTCTAATCCAATTAACACTTGAACATGTTCTCCATCTTGCTGTCCATTATTCAATTGACAAAATGTTCAAATTGCTCCGCTAATTTTTTTTCCACTTATTGTGTCTTTTAGAACCTATCATCGAGGAAGACATTTGGCAATGTTAAAGAGTGTGAAGGACTCTACTACTTTGATGAGCATGATGTGAGTTGTAACACCCCAAAATTTCATAAACACTGGAGTGTTACCAAAATTCAATTTTTTTTGTATCAAATGAGGAACGATAAAATAATATTCTTTAATAAAAAAATAACTGGAATATTCATAAGCTTAAACTAAACATGAAAATTTTATCGTTAAGAAAATAACCTAATCAATAATTAAATTACATATTTTTGAGCAAATAAAACTAACTACTAAATTAAAGGAAAAAAAATTAATGTTTTTATTTCTTCAATTCCTCGGCAGTCTGCATCACCATCCTGCCACTATTCCAGTTAACCCAAACTAATCTGTAAAATTTTATAAGAGTAAATATTTAAAAATACCCAATAAGATACGTGCAGTTTCTATAAACAATTATATAACAATAAAATAAATATTTCATACCACTCTTCTACTATGAAGTATATCGGTGACCAAGTAACACACACATCTTAAGTCATTTTAAATTATCGTAGGATCTCATATCTCTTAATAAATAACCCGAACGTCCACTAGCAATTCATGCATAAATTACTGAATATAAAAGTATAAGGAAATAATCCACTTGCACAAAAGTATCTTAACATAATTTTTAAATGTTGAAAAGAATAAAATCTTGCACGCAAAAGTTCTCCTATTTTTCTATAATTTTTTCCTCTCCTTCTCTCTCTAACGTGACTCTCTTTATTTTCTGTGGTGAAATAATGAGAATTCATTTAGCATTTATAGTTGAAATTCTCAATTGAGTTTGTATGCAACTAGAATTAAAAAAAAAAAAGGTGCAATATAAGGAATTTGGATAAGATTTAATTTCAAATATTAGAATTATGATTACTTTTAAACTTTATCAAATCACAAAGAAAATTATTATTATCAAAGTCAAATATGTTGCCAAGAGGAAGAAAATGAATTGGGTTATAAATTATTAAAAATTCTATTTATCCTTGTTTTCTTTCAATTACGTCTAACTTGATGTGTCCTTATCCAAAACAAATTTTTCTCGAGTCAAAGACTTCTAATTAATTACGAGCTAAAAAAAGATTCCAATATCGATATATTAAATCTCGCTCTATCAATATCTAATTATTTGACCCAAAAATAATATTGATTTTAAAACCTACTTCATTTTAAATCTTCATTTTTTTTCAAAATATTAAAAATTATAGTATATAATACAAATTTTATTCTATAAAATTTATGGGGCGTTACATGAGGTAACGTTAATTTGCTAGTTTTGATTCTACATTTGTCCCTAAGGATAGTGAAATTCTTTTATGGCATTATACAATGGGTTATCCGAACTTTCAATATTTAAGACGTGCATTTCCTTCAATATTTTCGAATAAAATATCTTTTGATCTTACTTGTGAAATTTGTTAACTTGCAAAACATCAATGTTCATAATTCTCAAAATCCACATAAAAACCCTTCAAACCTTTTATCATGACTTACAATGACTTATGAGGACCTTTACAAACTCCTAAATGCATCCACTCAAAATGGTTTATTACGTTTATGAAGACGTTTAGAGTGCAATATAAGAAAAGGAATTGAACTTTCCAATCATAAAGGAATCAAATGTGAGGTTTGTCAAATTTTGAATAAAAGTTTATAAAAGTTTCGTTGACCTTCTCTGTGGTTCAATACCAATGAATTGCATAAGTGTACAAGAAATATGGATGTGTGGATTTGAGTCCTTATACCAGTTTGTTTAGAATCGTAGCACCTTGCACATATGTATTGCCAATTTCTCTGAATAATCTTTTAGTCTATTTTGCCTTTCATTTATAGTAAATTACAAACATATATAAGGAAATATATTTTATGTACAATTGGAATTAGGCCCTTGATTTGTGCTTTTGATTCTATGTATGGCAACTAAATGTAATAAACCTTTAATACCCACCATAATCCTGAAATTGATAATGGTGAGTCTACAAACATTAATTTGCTGGCAGAGGCGAGTTAGTGATTTGGTGAAGATATTGCAACTTGCTGAGTAGTGGAAACATGGGGAAGAGTGATGACCTTGGAATCATAGACATCCCGAATATAATGACAATCAACTTCAATATGTTTGGTGCATTCATGTTATACATCATTAGTTGCAATTTAAATAGCACCGATGTTGTCACCATTGAGAGGTATAGGCTATGATTTGAAAACTCCAAGTTCTGTTAGAAGACCTCGCAACCAGACAACCTCAAAACATGCAGCGGACATAGTGCGGTATTCAGTTTTAGTGGAGGACTTAGAAATATAATCATGTTTCTTAAATTTTCAAGAAATAAGAGCATTACCTAGAAAGATACACCATACAATAGTAGATCGACGAGAATCAGGGCATCCGCTTAGTTAGCATCACTATAAGTGGTAAACTCAAGAGATCTCTCCTTAGAGAAGAATAAACCACGATGAGGAGTCCCAATAAGATAGTAAATAATGCGGCGGACAACTGCCAAATGAAGATGACAGGGAGTGTCCATGAATTTGCTGACTATATGAACTGCGAAGGAAATATCTAGATGTGTGATAGTCAGATAGATGAGACTATCCACCAATTTCTGATGTAGAGAAGGATCTAAAAGAATATCACCTTCATCTTTTCGATACTTAACATTAAGCTCCAACGGAGTATCAAATGAGGAAGCTTCAGATAGAACAACCAACTTAATCAAGTCTTGAATCTACTTATGTTGATTCAAGAAAATACCCTGCAGTGCTTTATTGACCTCTAATCTAAGGAAATAAGTGAGATGACCAGGTCTTTCATATGAAAAATTGAGTAAAGATACTGTTGAAGCTTCTGAATGAGGACACGATCAGATCCAGAGATAATAATATCATCCGCATATACCAACAAAAGAATGATTCCATCAGTACTCTTGTGAAGAGACAAAGATGCGTCATACTAAATTTGAATAAAGGAAAAATCCAAAAGTGTGCGACGGAATTTGTTAAACCATGCTCGAGGTGCCTGTTTAAAACCATACAAAGAGCGCTTTAGTTTACATACAGAATCAATTGAGGAAAGAGGAATACCAGATAGAAACTTCATGTAAATGTCTTCCTTGCGATCTCCATGTAAGAATGCATTCTTTACAACTATTTGATATAAAGACCCAGACAGAAAAGCGACAAGTGATAACAAGAAGCAAACGGTGATCATTTCGGCTACGGGAGCTAAGTCTCATCATAGTCGATTTCATACTCTTTGAAGGTTGCCTAATGCAACTAATCGAGCCTTATAACGCTCAAGAGAACCATCAGAATGAAATTTGATGAAATATACCCTTTTACTCCTAATGAGTTTCACAGTATCTGGACATGACACGACATCCTATTATTTGGTTGTCCTCAAAAGCCTCAAGTTCCAAATTCATCAACTGTTGTCAATACTCTTGTTCCATAGCCTGTCCACATGAAGAAGGTATGGAAATCGGGTTAATGGTAGCAGAAATAAAGTTATAGGAGGAAACAAATACCTAATTGGTGATCGAGGAACACGCGAAGTGTGACGAAGAGTGACAGTGGCGAAGGATCATCTAGTGAAGGATCTGACGTCGTAGGTAAAGGATTAAGGAGGCTTAGGTAAATGGTTGTCTGAGACAGAAGCTCGAGAGCTATGATCGATATAGCATGCCTACGAGTGCAAACAAGACTCGACTTGTATCGATAGCATTCTGTAAGAAAATCAGGTAAGACAGAGAAGACATGAAGGAAAACAATAGTTTCAAAAGTAAAGAAATATTTTTTTCAAAAAAGACAACATTATGATAAATCCTAATTCCTCGTGTCTTAGGATCATTACAGACATACCTTTTTTAGTATCATTATATCCTAAAAAAGCACACTGAACAGATTGAGGTGTGAGTTTTGTCCTCTCATGTGGTTTTAGATGAACAAAACATGCACAGTCAAAAGGGCACAATGAGAATATATGGAATGATGACCAAAGAACTTATAGAATGGAAAAAAATGTTTAAGTGTGGGAGAAGGCAACCGTTTTATGAGATGAATAGTTGTAGACAAGGCTTTACACCAAAATCGGGAGGGAACAGAGGACTCAATTAAAAGACCTATAACCATGTTAAGAAGGTGATGATCATTGCATTCTGCTACCCCATTTTTTAAAGAATAGAAAGGCAAGATCGCTAAAAAATAATACGTTTAATCTATAAGAAAGATTGAAACGCATTAGACATATATTTGTCTTTCGAATCAGATCTTAAGATTTTGATTGAGAAAGAAAATTGGTTGTCAATAAAAGCAAGCCTAAAAGGTAGAGAAAACCTTACTCAAGAAGAAAATAAACCCATGTGAAGCGACCATAATCATTGATAAAAGTAACAATATTTATAATGACCATGAGATACCACTGGTGTAAAACCCCATAAATCACTATTAACAATATCAAAAAGATGTGAAGCACGAGAACCATGATAGGGGAACGGTAAAACCTTACTCTTAGCAAGTTTACATGAAACACAATCAAGAGAAATAGACCTGCAAGCAAACCAGAGTTTAATAAATATTGTAATGCATCAGAATTGGGATATCCTAATTTCTTATGCCAATAAAAATATCAAAAATAGCAGAATTACAAATAATAAGAAAAGATGAAATAGGCTAAAGAAAAATAGGAAAGAGATGTCCCTTCTTAGACCCCCCTCATAATCGTCCTCTCGGACATTTGATCTTGCACATGACAACTAGAAAAAGAAAAAGACATGGTATAATTGTTATCAACAAGTTGACTAACAAATATAAGATTAGTAGATAAACTAAGAGAGATTAAAACATTAGGCAAATCTGGTGATATATCACCCATGGTCGAGATAAGACAAGTGTTACCATCAGCAGTGTGTATATTGAAAGGTCCAAGATATGGTCTAAGGTTACCAAGCAACATGAGATCATGAGTTATATTATTAGAAGCACCTGAGTCTAATAATCAAGAAGAAGAAGCAAACGATGGATTACGTGAGATACTTAAGGCAGATAAAGCAGAAATGATCATTTGTTGGATCACCTCAGGAGTGTTAGAGTTTTGGGACAGAATGGGAAAACCTGGAACTTGAGCGGGAGAGGTGGCGAAGCAGAATTGGAAGCTTAAGTGGCAACAGCAACATAACTTTCTCTAGTTTTGCGTGGAGGACAAATAGGACACTCATCAATGACATGTCCAGGCTTCTTACAATAATTGCGAACTTTTTTGGGATACTGAAAAAGCTATGTGACCAAACCATTTATAGCTGTAACATTGCACACTAGACATATCCCGATGTTTAAATTTACCCCGAGCTACATATGTAACAGAAATTGGTGCTACTTGATTCTGCTATTGTTCCAAAGAAGTACGAGTGATAAGACGCTGCTATTCCATTAGTAACTTGCATAAATAGCCATCCAGCATTGGAATAGATATACAATTCATAAGACTAGACCTGATTGATTCAAACTCAGTTTGCAATTTCAAGAGAAATTAATCCCTCTTAGTGACTTTATGCACAGCTTAGACAATTTCCAAACTGTCTGATGAAATTGAAGCATAGAAAATATGTGTACTCACTTCAAAGATTAGAGAAACTAGAATAATATTATTCAATGAAACGTAAGTCATGAGAAAAATTTGTAAGTTCAAACTCCAATTGAAGTCGTCAAGCTTTGTTGTTTTTTAGTGTTGATTTTCTTCAAAAACTCCCACGTAGCACAAGCTAACTTGAGATTAAGAACAATCTGAGCATCAACAGATCCAATGATCTATGCCGTAATTCGGGAATCTTTAGTTTTCCATGCAAGATACTTTTCTTTGTCCCTCTCTTGGTCAGAAGGCGAAATACTACCATCAATATGTTCCCACAAATCCCCTTTCCCTACAACTAACAACTGAAAGTGAAATGCCCATGAAGAATAATTCTTGCCAGTAAAGCGAATGCAAACGAAATCTACTTTCTCAGATGACATCATGAATTTCAACCCAATTATTCAGACCTGTAACTCAAGCCCAAACAAAATTATATTCCACCAACAACTTGAGCCCAAATAAATATAGCTCACCAAACAAATCAAGCACAAAATAACTTGAGCCCACCAAACAAATCAAGCCTAAAACAAAAAAAATTACCCGGATAGTCCAAGGAAAGAATAAAACTGAAGCGCAATGTACTCATAGAAACGGCCCTAACTCCCAAAAAACTCAAACGACGATGGAGGTGCTAGCAATGACTACAAACAGTGTCGGAATAAGCTGCCATGACCGAAACCCAACCTTGAAGACGTCAGAATTGTGGACTCTAACCTTAGATCGTACAAGCAAGATGCGGTACCATTACCGGAAGCTCAAAACATGGTGCTGATAAACATGAGATGTTACCACCAAAGACTCCAACTTTGGTGAACAGTGGTCTGAACTTCTACAAAGAACCACCCACCAACCACGGTAGCACCAGAAACGTGGGATGGAGTCAACAACACACGCGGACAACCTAGGTTCAAGAAAGAGAATTTTATGGTTCTGATATCATGCCAAGTTTTCAGAAAAAAATCTTATAGTCCATTTTACCTTTCATTTATAGTAAATTACAAACATATACAAAGAAAGATATTTTTTGTACAATTGGAATTAGGCCCTTGATTGATTTGTCTGTATTTGGCAACTAAATAGACCTCTAAATTTAAAATATCTAGTAAACAAGGAAAGCTACTAAATTAACAAAGTAGAAAATTACTTAATTAACCTAATGACTAAATCAAACATAAGAAAACCCCTCAAAATAAATCATAGATCTAATATTGGGAAGCTACCAAATTAACAAGATAGAAAATTACCTAATTTTCCTAGTGACTAAATCAAACGTAAGAAAACCCCTCAAAATAAATCGTGGATCTAATCTTGGGAAGTCTTCGACTCAATATCTATTAGGGTCTCTTTTAGTTCGTCTACGTAAAATGTGATATCCATAGTAATTTAGACTTTCTGGACCTGTAGATCTAAACATTTTATAACCTTTTGGGTTTGAGAACACCTGAAAAACACACATAATGGTTCTAGGATCAAGCTTACTCTATTGGTTAGATGAAAGTGGACAAGGGCAATATAACCAAACAATTTTGGACGCAATGAAACTAAGATTTTCATTTAAGGATAATTGTTCAAAATGTTCTTAATGGAGTTGTTAAAATAGATAATGTAGTTTTCTTATCAGCTCATCCGGTTTGGTTATCAGCTAGATATGCACATACATCATAAGGCAATATTCTTATCAAGCCAAGTGGTCCTCCAGCTCGTGTCTGGTGCACATGATTAGGTAGAATAATATTCTCTTTGTTGTATAGTTTGTTAGGAAAGATCTTTACTCTTTTACCCCTTTGTACATTGTATATATTTTAGCCTCTTGTATTAGTGTTATCTATGAAATGAATTTCTGATTCAATCCAAAAGTATCAGTGTTCTTCATCTTCATTTCAGCTTTATTATCTTACATGGTATCAGAGCAATGACTACAATTGTCGGTATGAATTCTGCTGGTAGTGAAAACGCAACATCAATTCATTTCCCTGCTGCTAACTAGAAAATTCAGATAACCCTAGAACCATTTTAATCACGTAATTACTGATAGATAACTATCCCAAGAACAAGCTTGGATTCATCAATGGAACCTTGGTCAAACCTGAACCAACCAGCGATTCTTTTGATCCATGGGAGAGATGCAATGACATGGTAGTCTCATGGATCCAAAATGCTATATGAGGAAGTGAATCTAGGTTACAATGCTTCATGGATGAAGCGAATGAAATATAGTCAGAACTTAAGGATCATTTTTCTCAGCAAAATGGACCCAGGATATACGAGCTGAAGAAGGCCTTGTCTGATCTGGAGTAAGAAAATGACTTTGTAAATGTTTATTATGGCAAGTTGAAAACGATTTGAGATGAACTATCTGTCTATGATCCCATCCCCGAATGTAGTTGTGGACAGTTGAAGGTGTTGGTGGATAGGCACCAACGTGACTGTGTGATTAAGTTTATGATGGGGCTAAATGAAGTTTATGAAAACATAAGGGCTCAAGTGATGATGCTTGACCCTCTTCCACCAGTGAATAAGGTGTTCTCTTACATACAGCAGCAGGAAAGACAGAGGAAAATTACCTCTACTGTTGTGAACAACAAGGCCATTGCAATGGCAACTAGGAAATCCTATGTATATAACAGAAATCTCAGCTACGGAAAATTGAATTTCAGTTGGAAAAAGGACAGACCATATTGCACACATTGCAAGATCCCTGGACATAACTTGGATAAGTGCTTTAAGGCAGGTATTACTGAGCCTCCTTTTTTCACACACTGCAATATGATAGGGCACACTATAGAGAAGTGCTTCAAGCTACATGATTATCCTCGAAACCATAAGTTATACAAAGGACAAAGGAGAGAAAGAAGCTTTGCAAATCAGTCAACGGTGATGTAGGAAGAGAGTGAAAAGCCAGTTACCCTAACCAAGTGAGAATATGAAGAATTCCTTGCTATGCTTTGATCCAAAGATAATCCACAAACCATCCACTCTATCAATCATGTGCAGGCTGTTGATCATTCAAAAATTAAACCACCGTCTGATTTATCTGGTAAAGCCATTTGTCTATCGGCTCATCCCGTAAAAAATTATAATTTCATTAGCACTCCATAGATCATTGACACATGTACAACAGATCATATGATCTGTAACACCATTTTTTTACTTTTCCATTAAATAAAAAACATGTCTCTCAGTTAATTTACCTACTAGAGAAACTGTTCCAGCGACACACTCTGTTGAAGTAAGAATCACTGATTCACTGCATTTGAATGATGTACTATGTGTCCCTAATTTTCATTTCAATCTACTATCTGTTAAGAAATTAACACAACAGATGCCTTGTTGTCTGATTTTCCTATCTGATGCTTGCTATGTACATGACCTTTTTTTTGGAAGATGATTAGGAAGGGTGAAACATGGTGTGGCCTATATCGACTTACTCTCTATAAAGTTCCACCAACAGCCCTTATGACTACCTTATCAGCCCTTTGCCTTAGACAACCTCTTGCTGCAACCGCTGTTTTTAATTATGATGTTGAACTACTTTTGTGGCATTATCGTTTAGGACACATATCAGTTTCTAGGTTGAAACGCATTTCGGATAACTATGTTGTTTATCATTGCAAGAAAACTAGCAAAATTCCATGTTTTATCTGTCCATTGACAAAGCAACACAAAAATCCTTTTCCAATAAGCATACGTAAGACTAAACAAGATTCTAACATTATCCATTGTAACATATGGGGTCCTTGCCCCCACCACAGCTCATGATGGGTCTAAGTACTTTCTTTCAATTGTGGATGATTTTTCACGAGCCATTTGGATATACATGCTAAGAAGGAAATCTGATGTTAACCGTTCTATTAAGGCATTTATTCAGATGATAGAAAATCAATTTCAAACCTCAGTAAAAACTTTAAGAAGTGACAATGGCCCTGAGTTTAAGCTAACTGATTTCTACAACTTGAAAGGAATAATTCACCAGATAAGTTGTGTTGAAACTCCTCAACAAAATGACATTGTTGAGAGGAAGCATCAACATTTGATGAATATTGCAATAGCCTTGAAATAGACAAATAGACAAAGTTCAAATGTTTCTCAACAGCAAGTTCAAGATTAAAGCGTTAGGTGATTTAAAATATTTTCTTGGGCTTGAAGTTGCAAGGTCTAGCAAAGGTATTGTGATCTCACAACGAAAGTACGCCTTAGACTTGTTAGCTGATGCAGGATTACTTGGGGCTAAGCCAGGTAAAATACCAATGGACCAGAATCTAAAGTTGGGAAAAGACACAGGGAAGCCATTGCCAGATCCTACCATTTACAGGAAATTTATTAGAAAGATGATGTACTTATCATTAACTAGACCCGATATATGTTATGCAATTCAAAATCTCAGCCAAAAATGGAAGCTCCCTCATTCACACATCTAGCAACAGCTCACAAAGTAATTAGATACCTCAAGCTAGCACCAGGACAATGCCTCAAGTTTCCATCTTCATCTTCATTAACTCTTCGTGCATTCTGTGATTTTGATTGGGCGGCTTGCCCTGATTCACGAAGATCAGTTGCTGGATATTGTATTTTCCTTGGAAAATCATTAATCTCTTGGAAGTTAAAGAAGCAAAGCATGGTGTCTCGATCATCTGCTGAATCAGAATACAGATCAATGGCCAGCACTTGTTGTGAAATTACATGGCTGAAATACATTCTAAAGGATCTCCAAGTTAATCACCTTCAACCCGTTGCGTTATATTGTGAAAACCAAACAGCGTTACACATTGCTTCCAACCCAGTGTTCTATGAGAGGACCAAACATATCGAGTTGGACTACCACTTAATCAGGGATCAAATTGAAGCTAGACACATCTCAACATCTTATCTTCACTCCCAATCAAAACTTGCAGACATGTTCACCAAGGCACTCTCTTCTATCACTTTGAAGACTCATTTATCCAAGATGGGAATAGAAAACCTCTATTCTCCATCTTGAGGGGGGCTATT
>CAIGRN010123232.1:0-16209 GCA_903798345.1 Fraxinus anomala | reverse complement strand
ATTTACTTTGTAAAGTCAATAAAGGTGGCAGATATTTTTCTTTTTTTTTTTTTCCTTTTGTCCGTATATGAAACAGTAATATGTGAGAAGGATTTCCAAATGAATAGTGAATCTGAAAGCCGCTCTTTTAATATAGAGAGACAGAGAGTAGAAAAATGACAGTAAGAACAAGAAGGCCACCAATGAGATGCAAGGACGTTATATACAAGGTCCCCTCTAACCTATATATATGATCAAGCCAAACTCTCCTTTCACATATTTACATTTCCATCCTAAACATAGTCTGCTTGTTAGCCTCACTGCCAAGCTCCCACCCATGGTATGTATTTCTAATGCCTACGACCCCCACCCGAGGTTTATATCGTCTAGAGTATGTTTGGTATGCAAGCAGTACTAGGCTCGACTGGACACTACAATGAATAGAATTTTAACATAACTTTCTGCTCTAATATCGTCATTCGTCAAGTATCATCCAGTTCACTTTACAGAATATGTCACTAATGAATTATGTCATGCAAACAGGCAGACGAAGCTAAGTTGGAGCACAACGCTCTAAACTCATGGAAAGTAAAGGGAAAAGGAGGTTTCAAAGCAACTTCTTTCATTTATGGTAAAACCGAGAACTTCAATTGAAGTATAATGAACGATAATTTAGCTCGTTTTTCTTCTCTAATACTATTCATTATTATCCAATCCTCTTTACCGGAGATGTAAATAAAGATTTCTCTACATAAATCTGTAAACTGTATCTATATTTTGTACGTTTAAAGGCATGGTGGCATTGGAGAACATGGGTTTTGTTGCAAACATGGTGAGCTTGGTGCTGTATTTCTGGCTCAAGCTGCATTTTGATCTATCTGGTGCTGCTAATACTCTCACAAACTTGATGGGATCACTGTTCTTGCTCTCTGTTGTCGGTGGCTTCATTTCAGACACATATATAAACAGATTCCACACTTGTCTGATTTTTGGGACGATCGAAATATTGGTTAGTTTCTTTCCCCTGTTTTCTCATCAATACTCCTTTTTGCCTATACTTTCATAGTAAGTCGCAAATCCTGAGAGACGAGATTGTATTCATGTATTTCCTTAGGCTCTAATGATGATGACGATTCAAGCTTATGACGAGAAGTTGCAACCAGCACCCTGTGGCAAATCAAATTGTATGACAGGTATACCAGCAATCATGTTCTATGCATCCCTGTGTTTGTTGGCACTGGGATCAGGTGGGGTTAATGGGTCACTTCCTGCACTTGGTGCTGATCAATTTGATCAGAAGGACCCAAAGGAAGCCAAGGGTCTTACAAGTTATGCACGTGCACACATTTTGCCTATTTTCAGATATTTAAGATTTCAATGTTGACTGCACCATCCGTGCATTCAAATTACTGGTGTCAAATGAGCCGGGCCAGGTCCAATTTCAGAGAGGCTTAGAGTGGCCGCTTATGTGTCTGTACTGTGCCAAGTTTTGTGGCAGGGTCCAATTTGATACGATTAACATTAACTCCTATGCATTAGACAAACTTCGCACGACAGCATGGAAATTTTCCATTTAATGTCATGACTTATCTATTATATCACAATTTAAGATTTTAAAAAAAAATGGCTCTCAGGTTATTTTTTTCTCAACCCCGGTTCTCAGGTTATTGTGGTGGCAATAAAGAATAGAAAGTTGCTACCTCCACTGAGCCCCAGTGAATTGTACGAGATTAATGAGAAAGAATCAGTTTCCACAGAGGCCAAGATTGCTCATGCTAAACAGTTTAGGTACTGCTTTTATTTATTCGTTGAACTCATTGTTATTGAAGAAAGCAGTAATCTCCTTCTTGGACCCACCCCCGCTTGGATTTAACTACATCATACTGGCATTGATATGAGCCAGGTGCCATTTTAGCCTATGGAGCGGAATTAGACAAAATTATCCTCTAACAGCATGTTTGTTAACAAGATTTTAAATGTTTTGTTTTATTTTACTTAGACCCTGTTTGGTTCAACTAAAAAGATAGACAAAAATTTAAGTCAAAGTCAACAATTAATTTTAACCATATATTTCATGGGACCCACAACTTTTCAACCACACATTGTATCAACTTTTATTAAAATCTACTTAAAACCTGATTTCATCTAAACCAAACATGGGCTTAATATTGTCACGTCCTATGTAGTAATGTGTATAAAATAAAAACCCAAGGTCTGTTTTGTACACCATATACAATTAGTAGATAGGATTGGGAGGAAATTGTATTAAGGTGGACAAGGGTGCTATATGAACATACAAGTAGAAAATAAATTATTTTTTGACAATAAGCTCAAAAAGGTAAAATTACTCAATTAAATTAACCCTCCAGTCAAATATTCTATCGCAATTGCACTGAAAAACAAAGCAGCTTCAGAACTACCTCAATTTTTCCTTCAAAGGAAACCCCAATTCAAATCTGACATAATTTTGAAGCATGCAACTTAAATCATCAATATATTGAGTAAACTGGACAAGATGCACACAGATAACGTACCTTAATGCATTTTTTATTTTGCTAATGACTGCTGATTCCTCGATAACACGGCCTGATCATGGTCCCTTGACAAAGCTTCAATTCTTCCTAAAGATGCCAAGCCCTTGCCATGGACGGTCTGCACAGTGATTCAGGTTGAAGAAGTAAAGGTTCTGACAAGAATGTTACCAATCATAGCCAGCACAATTATAATGAATACATGTCTAGCACAACTACAAACCTTCTCAGTGCAACAAGGTAACACAATGGACCGAAAACTCGGCTCATTAGAAGTCCCTGCTCCATCAATACCTTTCATTCCCCTAATCTTCATGATCATCCTTATCCCCATCTATGAATTTACTTTTGTGCCATTTGCACACAAAATTATCAAGCATCCATCGGGGATTACTCAACTTCAACGTGTAGGGGTCGGTTTGGTCATTTCAGCCCTGTCCATGGCAGTTGCAGCCCTAGTGGAAGTAAAGAGAAAGCACCAATCCTTGAAGAATCCAATGAAGCCCATTAGTCTCTTTTGGTTATCATTTCAATATGGCATTTTTGGGATAGCCGATATGTTCACTCTAGTCAGGCTGTTGGAATTTTTCTACAAGGAAGCCCCTTCAGGCATGCTATCCCTTTCGACTTCGTTTACATGGATTTCACTATCATTTGGCTACTTCTTGAGCACTATATTTGTCGACACCATTAATGCCATCACCAAGAGAATTACACCTAGCAAACAAGGGTGGTTGCATGGACAAATCTTGGACCAGAATAATTTGAATCTCTTCTACTGGTTTCTGGCCATTCTTAGTGTCCTCAACTTCTTTATCTATCTTTATTGGGCAACATGGTACAAGTACAAAATAGAAGACTCAAATGTTTCTAAATCGATATCAATAAGTGGTGTACCACTCCTCAAGACAGCTGAGGATGATGTTTCCAAGGCCACAAATGGAGAATCCACCACTGAACACACTGAAGCAAATGATGGGAAAATTTGACAAATTGATGATATCCAAACTACATGAACAAGAAATGAAAGCTCCAAACTGCTCAAATATACATATAGATCACGCAAGGTAATTTGCTTGTCCTCTTTTTGTATCTGGCGTTGTTGTGATCTGAATATGAACTACCCTGTAAATGTCTTTGACATAATTTGGTTGGACACACTTTTAGATATTCAGTTACAACTAATAAGTCTGTAAAAGATTTGAGTTCTTAAGTAAATTCAATGGATTTTTGAAAATTCAAAATGGTTTGTGTGGCAGCCCTCAGTTTGAATCAAAATGTTAAGCTTATGTTTTCAAATTTATATAGCTCTTCCAATGGAAAAGGAGCAAGGCTGTGATTTACGAAAGAATGAGGATTCAGAAAAAAGCTGGAGGAAAAATACCTTCAGGCTTCAGCCCATTTTCCATCTTTATAGAAGAAAATGGCTCAAAGAACCTTGCTAATTTAACATTTAGTGAAAAGTTTGCCTCATATGTTTTAAAATATAGTTTGAGATATTCATTCCTTTCCTTACCATTCACTTCATAGATGGAGCTATCTATTGAATAGTAAAGCTTGACAAAAAGCTTGACCTAGCTAAAATAAAGACGTATTCTTAACCTAAAGAGCTCAAACTTATCTCAATCATAAATTGAGCAAGAAAAGTTGGCACGAATAATCACTTTCTTATCCTAGCCCAATGAATACAAGCAACATAAATTACTATTCATAAATTGTTACCAATTATTATTTGTGTCCCCCACCGCAACACCGCTTTTCACCTCCACTACCACTACCTCTCCCTCTGCATCTCACTCCCCACCACCCCAACCTTTGCTGTTGGATCTCACCCCCAGCCCCAATTTACCAAACACTGCCAACCTCCTCTGGCAAAGCCCCTTAAAACCCACCTCCCTCGTAATCAATTAGTTAAAAAGTTGCAATTTTCAGTTACTCAAACCAACAATTCATGATTGTTGTATAACGGATAACATCAAAATCCGAGCAAGAGGCAGGGATGGCAGATAAAAGGATTCATATAGCGTAATACATATGAAACTGATATACCTTTCTATGTGAATCTGTAAAGAAAGTTCTTCAAATCCACATATTTCATTCACATCAGACGTGTCCGAATGTACTTTTAACAATTTAGAGTAGATTACCATTGTGTCAAATTCAATGGTAATATTCGTCAAAGACTCGAAACACTTCCCTGATGAGAGCAGAAAATGTAAGATGCGGGAGCACGAGTTTGAGCAACAGATGACCATCTGACAAGTGCAAATTGCCTGGGGCTACATGGAGACCCAATTATGCATCAGAGTTCCGAATGGAAACTATCTAAATAAGATCGACTATAAAACTAACAAGGCAATACATAAAGTTCCTCACCTCATAAAACCAACAAGGCAACACATAAAGTGCCCACCACGTAGATAAAATATTTTTTGAGAGATGATACCGTATCGACAATGCAGAGACCTGTTAGTACCATATGCAAACAACATATTCAGGTACACCATCAAAACCCAAAACCTTAAGTAATTAACACAAAAAATTCCCCATTGTATGAGAAAACACAAAAAATCCTGTATCACAACTATGATATTAAGCAGGCATGCCATTGTAAGTATTAAGCAATCCATGAAACACCAGTATAACTTTGTTGAACAAAATATAGGTAATCACAAAGACTTTCCACACTAGAATGCAGAAATACTAACCACATTGATCTTTTATATCATCACAATGTCGAAGGCTAATATTTATCTAATTTGCCATTTATTCTCTCTATTACAGTAATTATCCCTTGAGTGCCAAGCTTGTCATCGCCATTAGCCACCATACCCGAAAACAACTGCTTTGACAACCCAGCTCCAGGCAACACCATCGCATTGTCCTCATCACCCTCCTCCACATCCACTCCCAACCCCAAGTCCTTTACCATGTACTGTGCAAATCCTCCCGGCCTAAAATCTCTGTTAATCATCCTCTCCCCAAACAACTCCATCACCATTGATCCGGCAGCTCCACTCCTCACGGCTTCTATAAACTTCCCCTGATCCAACCCCGCCTTCTCTGCAAACACCAGCCCTTCACTCAATCCTACTAAATTAGCACCCACTGTGATCTGATTCGCGATCTTACAACTCTGTCCTTTTCCTGGACCTCCCATATAAGTCGCCTTCCCAAGTACATCAAACAAGGGCCTCAACCATTCCACCACGTCCTCATCCCCTCCGGCAAAAATTGCCAATTTCCCATCTCTAGCCCCTATATCACCTCCCGACACAGGGGCATCAACAGAATAGCATTGCTGCTCAAGGGCAGAATCGTATATGTGCCTGGCTAGTGCTGGATGGCTGCTAGTGTGGTCGATGATGACAGTGTTGGGGTTGACGGATGGCAAAAGGGTATCCAAAACGACATGTTTAACGTCGGAGGGGTGGCCGATCATGGTGAAAACGACGTCGCTGATGACGGCGAGCTCCGCCGGGGAGGAAGCGAGGTGAGCCCCCTGGGATAGTAGAGAGGTAGCTTTTGACGGGTTGCGGGCGTAGATAGTGACGGCATAGCCGGCGGAGATGAGTCGGGAGGCCATGGCACCGCCCATCACGCCTATGCCTATCCATCCTATGCGGGTCTGATTGGGGGTTACTGGAGTTGGGTAGTGAGTGCTCATTGTCGTGGTGGTCTGCTATTTTACGCTTCTCACTAAATCAACGCTGTACTACGAGGATTTTTGTGGGTTTCATAGATTTTACTTACAGGATAAATGAATATTAGGCCACGTTTGATTGGAAGAATTTTTTATGAAAGTTGGATTGGAAATTATTTTTTATTTTTCACATTTTAGGCAGTTTGATAGAAAAAAATTTCTAAGCAAGGAGTTTTCCAACGTATACTTCACGTGACCCCCATTTTCCACATTTTTCTTGAATTGATTTTTCCATGGATTTGATGGTTTTTGATTTTCTAGGAAAAAAATTTTTTTTTTTTGACAATTAAAATAAATTATATCCCTTTAATGAATAATTTACATGAAAAACAAAGCCAAACGAACACCAAAAGATCCAAAATTTCAATATTTTTCAAGTGAAAAATTATATCAATCAAACACAATTAATTGATAATTTCCAATAAAACAAGTTCTAGACTTTTCGATTATCTGGAATTTATTTTCTTTCCACCCAAATTTCATTCTTACAATCAAACGGACAATTATTCTATTCCGACAGGGGCGGGCATTTTCCCAAAAAAAAAGGAATGAGAAGTATCTATTCTCGAATAGTTCTTGGTTCTTGAATCGGATAGTAAATATCAAGCCCTAGAATTGAATCTCTCAAAGAATTACAATTTATTCACCCTAATCAAATGATCGAATGTGATGCAAAGAAAGTGATGAAATGGAGAGAAAAATCAATAATGTTGATTGTTATATTTATATTACTTTTAATATTTGTAAAACCTAGTACTTATGGTTGTTTTCTAGTTTTGGGGTTTTCAATGCTCTTCTAGATATTGGATTATATTTGGTGACATATTTTGTATCAGATTAATAAAGTGTTCAAATATGTATTTGCTGACAGTGTCAATCATGTGATTTAGAGGCCTGAGACAAACTTCATAAATTAATCTTCATGCATGCAAAATCTATAAATGTATTATTCAAGAGTATAAAATAATGGCTGAATTATTACAACAGTATTCTACATAAATAGGAAAGGATGAAGAATAAATATGATCCGTAAATATTCTATGGCTAGCACAAAGGGAGATCTGTGTATATAGAAAAAGGTTTCTAAAGTTGCTGCTAAAATCTCTCGATGCAAAATTTTGGTATGATTTTGTTAGAGCTCACGTCAACACTCCCCCCTCGTGCTGATGCAAACGGATCTTGAATGTGTTGCTTGTCTAGTGAGTTGTAGAAATCTTTGCTCGAAACTGCTTTTGTAAGGATGTCCGCCAATTGATCTTTTGACTTAATAAATGAGAATCTGGTGATTTGTTTTTGAGATTTTGTTTGATGAAATGTCGATTTACCTCTATATGTTTGGTACGATCATATTGGATGGGATTCTGAGAGATAACAATCATCACTTTATTAACGCAGAAGAGATCCATCTCAGATGTAAGTCCAAAACCAATCTCGATTAGTAGCTTCTTGAACTAAAGGAGTTCACAAAATCCTTTGGCCATTCCTCGAAATTCAGCTTCGACACTTGAAAATGCAACCACCTTTTTGTTTCTTGCTTCTCCACGTAACTAGGTTCCCTCCAACAAAGATGAAGTAGCATGAGATGGACTTTCGATCCTTTATATTACCCACCCAATCCGCATTCGTATAGCCATCAACTCTTAGGTGGTTCTTCTTCAAAAACATGAGACGTCTCCCTACAGATTATCTCAAATATCGAAGTATTCGAATAACCGCGTCCATATGATCTTCACTTGGAAAATGCATGAATTGACTTACTACACTTACAACATAAGAAATATTTGTGCGAGTATGAGACTAATAGATAAGTTACCCACTAGTCTTTGGTATCTCTCTTTGTCGGTGTTTGGGCAGATACTCTCCAAGCTTGTGATTCTAAGCAATCGAAGTGTTTGCAGGCTTGCACGCCAATAATCCTACTTCTGTTAGTAAGTCTAGAATATATTGCTGTTGACACAAAATATTCCTCGTCGTGATTTTGCAACTTCTATTCCCAAAAAATACTTCAGTCCTCCTACATTCTTTATTTCGAATTCAATTGCCAGTTGTTTCTGAAGTTGAGATATTTTTTCCAAGTCATTCCCTATGATGATCATATCATCCACATAGACTATTTTGTACTAAGAATTAATTCAGGTGAATTGAAGTTGCTAAGGATATTAAACCCCATAAAGATGACATGAAGGACAAGCTCTTCTTGCAAGGAAAACAAGTCGTGATTTATTATATTCTTCGAAGTGTATTGGGATTCATAAATCTGGGCCATCTTGATTGGCTCTCGATCAGGAATGATAGTCTTACTTTGTCAAGTAAAATTAAGATTAAGGGAATAAATTTTCACAATTTTCCCCATGAGCTAAGCATAGAAACTTGAATATGCTATTTCAAAGGCTGAACTTATCCAATCTTGACCATTTTTTCTGGACATTTGATCCATACATGATACATGTTTTTATCACTAGATCATTAAGGAGCGTACATGATATACCCAGTTCATAAACAAACAACCACACACCCAAATCGAACTATTGGAATCAATTAAATCACCAAATAGAAAACCCCATATATCATTTTCATAGAAAGTCAGAAACCACAATGCTTGGCAGGGGCAACACAAATCAGATTAACTTACGCAGGGCGACGCTGGGCAATCTACGAAGGGTGCTTCGAGATCGGAGAAGTGAGAAGATCGCATATTGTAAGTTGTAATGTTTTGGTTCTTCAATAATTTTGATGTTGATTTGTTGGAGCTGGACGATACCAATTCCAAGGCTATAAATCTGTTTTTCCATTTTTGAAAAACAAAAACAAAAAACAAAAAAATAATAATTTGAGGCCCCCTTTAATCTGTTGCATGGGCATCATATGCCTCTATACAGGATCGGGCCGATTTACTGACATATTTTAGTTTTATATTTTTATTATATATTAAAAAGATAATTTGTATTGTTCAACTCAGCTTATAGTCTAATTTTTGGGTTTGATTATTGTAATTATATGGACCTGAATGATTCCATTTACGACATATACGAATTAAAGTGGACGATGGTTACGGGTATTGAATATTCGACTGACCCATCTAACGTCCAAACCTATATATCAATGTTAAATTGCGGGTTGGCAATATATTATGTAATCAAATAGATCATTATTCAAATAAATGTGATATGAAGGGAAAAATTAATAATATTCAAAAGGGAAGTTGGAGGACATAGAATTTATAGTCAAAATCAGACAAACAGTTGATGAAAATTTAAATTTATTAGAGAAATATTGAAATTACAAATTTTTGAATACAAATAATTTTAGAGAAAATTAAAAATTATAAGGAATTTCTAAGTTTCCCGAATAAGTTTTTATCTCGCTAAAAACTCTTGGCGGATTCTCGAGTCTTGATCTCATTATATACTTGAGTTTCGGATTTGAAATATTCATGAATTGCTTTGAATGAAGCTTTGAATAATATTGAAGGACAATTATGTCATGTCCTTTGTCAGTCTACCGCTTATCTTTGTTTTTTTTTTTTTTCCTTTAAATAACGAAATCAACTTTTTCTAAAATTTCTTTATTAAAGCTTAAATATTCTTCATTAAAGTTACTTTATTAAAGTTTGTCCATTATTATTGATTGACGATAATGCTGGCAGGAATAATTGTTTAGGTGGCAAACATAATTGAAAGGAAGTTTCTTAAGAACCTTAAACCCTGTATTTTTAGTATTCATCCAAATAATTGGGTCTATATAATCATTTTGAATTTTTTTGAGTTTCTTGAGCAATTAGTTCATCAATATCTATCATATAACACATGTCTTCATTACTCTGGGCATAGTTTGTTTCTGAGTCTGATTGAGATTAATTTCTTTGAAAACGTTTCAGCCAAATTAGCAATTTTCTCTGAGACGGCCTCTAATCCTTCTGACGTTTTGCATTGATTGAACGTGGCTAAAGCTTTGACTTTTCTGCAAGAAAATCGACGTGTTTTTCTTATTCTTTCTTTGAGATTTTTGGTACACTGATATTTCTTTATTCTTGAATCCATGAATTAATGACTTTAGGGCAGCAATTAGTTTTGTTACGACTTGCCTTCGAGGCTCAAAGTAAAAGTGTCACGTAACAAGTCACGTAGGCAGAAAGTCAACAAGAAAGTTAAATAAAGACCCATGAGATCAATATATGAAGAAATCAAACAAAATCGAAGTCTTTGCACTGTAAGGCCGAAGTCTATGCTGAGGCACTACTTCAAAGATGAAGCACTACAACTTAGGCTCAAACCCTGCCTAAGGAAATAAAAAAAGGAGTTGAAGCTCTCCACTTAGAGAACCACTTCAAAGATCTCTCAGAGGCTCTCAAACTCGTCTGAAGTTCATGAAGCCGACATTGTCTCTTGTAATAGATTCGAAGATTTTTTAGAAGTGATTGATGTAACACTTGTAATAAAGTTTGTCAGTGTGTCAGCCTATTGTACAGAATAACTAACCTCTTATCAATGTATTAATTACATGAATAGACAGTGATGTGAAGCCTCAATTAGGGAGATGAGACCATGTGATTATAATCCAACGGTCACCACGTCGGCCAAGGCAATATAAATGGGTTCTCTTTGTAACTGAAAAGGGATTAGGTGGTTGATTGGAAAATTGACAATTAAACTCGAAATACAATTGAACTCTTGAGTGAAATACACAAACACTTTGCTTATATTCTATTTTCTTTACATGTTTATGAGCTACAAATCTCAACATACAAGAGAGCAACTTATATATGCATTTCATCTATCCGTCCATATATTCCTGTTTGTTACTACATAGATTAGTTTGGTTTCCATCTGGTGATTGTTGTTAGCACGATTGCTTTTGTTTTACCAGTCGAAGCCTGAACATTTCTGTCTTCTCCGCAAAGTACCTCCCGCGTCCATTTCTTCCTTGCTACCGCCATTACTCTCGTAGGAATGTGCCAAAATCGTGTTTGACTTGGATTGAGTGGGCCCGGCATCTATTTGCTCATTTTTTGGGGTCAACAAGTTTAATGGAATTTGACCACCATTAAATCTTGAATCTCTTAACAATATGTTTTGCATCGAAGTCGAAGTTTGGCTTTTGAATAACATTAAAGTTCCAACAAAAATTCCATGAAACCTTGAGATTGAAGGCGAATTGAAACAAAAGATTTTCTTGAGGCTTTAAAATCGATTTTACCTCATTTTTAAAGTGTTTAAATCCTTGGCGAATAAGATTGGGTAAAATCATCTCGTGAAGCCCAAAATATTCAAACCATGTTTGAAACCATTTTAAAAATTTTGAGGGACAATTTTGATTGAAAAGTATAAACAAAGAATGAGTCATTGGATAAAATAAAAAAATTGAAACCAAGCATCCTTATAATCAAGATAATTGAAATGGGATTCAAATGTTTCATCTTTTGATAAATGCATTCTTTTTTTCTTCCCATGGGTTTTGTCACCAGTCTTCATACGACTAAACCTTTTGAATACTTATTTTTGAAAAACCAATTTATTTGGATTTTTGAGGGTATACTTTATATACCCATAAAGTTTCCATTTTGAAAACAGGGAATTGAATTGATTTTGTAAGATAATGAAAGGCTTTGGAAGGGTTAACTTCTGGAAGTTTACCAAAACGTGTTTGAACAACCTTTTTAAAGTTTGAAGACTTTGATTCTTAAGGAATGGGTTTGTTTTGAGTAGCATTTTGAAACAAGTTTTTTGAAGCTAGGGTTGTTTTTTTTAGAAGTGGAAGAGTTTGGTTCTTCCTTTCTTAATCCTCGAAAATATTCATAAATTGATAAAAGAGGGATTAAAATATTTTTCTTATTCTTCTTTGGAAAAGAAGAAGCCATTGATATTCTCAGGGTCAATAACCCAAATAGTCACTGAACTTTGTAAAAAGTTTTCACGTGGTTACTGAACTTTAAAAATCACACAAGTCATCACTAAACTTTGCAGAAGGTTTACACGAGGTCACTGAACTTTAAAAATCACTCCATTCATCACTAAACTTTGTAAAAAATTTCCACTGGGTTACTGAACTTTGCAAAAAGTTTCCCAGGAGATCATTGAATTAGACCCTTGGGAAACTTTTTACAAAGTTTAGTAATGAATTGGATGATTTTTAAAGTTCAGTGACCCCGTGTAAGCCTTTTGCAAAGTTCAATAATGACTTAGGTGATTTTTAAAATTCAATGACCCTATGAAAATATTTTACAAAGTTCAGTGACCATTTGGATTATTAACCAGATATTCTCACAACTACTCACTCAAAAAAATTTCTTCTAGATGAACTCTCTTGTAAGAAAATCTGCAAGAACATTAGATTTTCATTGTATATATAATATTTCAAAATCGAAACAAGACAAAATCGTCTGCCATTTTGCAAATATTTGCTTTGAAATAAGGTTTTTGACATCTTTTTATAAAACATCTTTTGAAAATTTGCAATCAGTTTTCAAAATGAATTTTTCATTAATTAAATCATCTTGAAATTTTAATATGCATAAAACAATTGATAAAATTTCTTTTTTGACTGTAGAATTACTTTTTTTGATGGCAAGCTCAAACACATGAATGGAATCTAACAAACTGTTCTTGTTTTGACTCTTTTAGAATTTGCTTTAAAACCCCACCATAACCCGTGTCAGACGCAACTGTCTCGACAATAATGAATGCTAAAGAGTCTATTATTGAAAGACACGGAATGCTTTTGATAGAAACTTTAACTTTTTGTACGATTAAAGTGGGGTCGTAACTCCATGCTTGTAGATGATTTTGCAGCCTTTGAAAAAGAGGAGCACATAATAGCCTTATATTTTTTAAAAAGTCGGCAACATAATTGACACAACCTAAAAAGCCTTGCAAACTTGCTTTATCTTTAATTTGATTAAGAAATTTATCTATGAATTCAATACTTCTTTGAATTGGTGTAAACGTTCCTATATGAATGTAATGGCCTAGAACCTTATGCGTGTTTGACAAAGAACAACTTTCTTAACTGAGGTAGCTAAATCATTATTCTTAATGACATGAATGAATGTATTGAGATACTTTTTTGTAACATTGAAAAATACATCTAAATGTTTGAAATGTTGTTCTAAACTTTCAGAATAGATTAAAACATCATCAATGTAAATAATAATGAAATTTTGATAAGGATTGAAAATATTATTCACAATTTTTGGAAATTGTGAAGGAGTATTTTTTTTAAACCGAATGGCATAATATTCTATTCTATTGACCAAAAGGGACATTGAAGGCGATTTTGTACTTACCTTCTCCCTTAATTTGAATTTACCAGAATCTTAATTTCATATCAAATTTTGAGAAGACAATCGATTTGAGTAATATCATTCTTTTGAGGTAATAGATATCTAATCCTTCGGAGGGCTTTGTTGAGAGGATTGTAATTGATAACAAGTCGTGGAGCGCCTCGTTCAATTTCGATAGAGCTGATGATATATAATGCAAAGCAACTCCATTGTGATTTACATGGACGAATAAGTTCTTTCTCAAGCAAATCATTGATCTCCTTGATACAATAATCAATTAATTCATTATTCATTTTAATATGACTAGATTTTGTAGAAATGTTTGATTTATGAAAATCAGAATTGTAAGGAAGAGAAATAATTTATTTCTTCATATCCTAAAAAGTATTTGGAATAGTCGAACAAATTTCATTTTCAATTTTCTTTTAAAATGAAGAATTTTTTTCAATAATTGAAGAATATTGTAATTATTCCTCAATTTTTTAAAATTTAATTTCTTCTTTGAAGAATTGAATATGTTTTTTTTTAGATTAATATTATTAATAATTTTTGAAATCGTTACTTCTTTTAGGAATTAACATCTTTATAAGGAGGGTTTGTAAATTTGAAAAATATTTCTTGACCAAGAATATTCATTGTAAAACCTTTTGAATCAACTTGAAATAGGTAAATTTAAACAATAAAAAGGGTACCGAGTATAACTTCTTGGTCCAAATCTTTGACAAAATAAAATATATTTTTGAAACAAATATTTGAATTATAAACATGAGGTTTTGAAAGTTTATATTGACTATTGAGTTTTTTACCACTTGCACTGTAAAGACGTTCAAGGGATTTTTCAAAATATTTTGTACGAATTATTCATTTTCTAATACAATTTTGATCTACACCATAATCAATTAAAACTCTAGAGGTGAATTTGGATTCTTTGTTAACTATGATGGTCATATTGTAATACCATTTTGTAAAGTTGAATCCGATTGATAACATTGATATTTTCTTCTTCAGTTTGAGAGTTTTCATGAGGTGTAGAAGAAGATGTCATCTTCTTCAGAGGAGGAAGAGGAATCACTAGAAGTATTCTCTTGTTCCAATGTTTTGGTTTTTAAGAGAACCACTTCCATACAAACATCTTTCATTTGATGCTCAAGAATTGAGATCTGAGATTTTATCTCATTGATTTCTGATCTTAATTCAAAACTTGAAGATTTTGAAGAGGTGCTTCCAATATTGAACCTACTTAATATATCTTTCATATTAAATGGCTTCACTAGAGATTTGGCAAAAGAAGAGAAAAAAAATTTCTTTAATTGAGGATTTTCGATCTTCTCAATTATTTTTTGAATAAGTTCTTCCTCTTTTGTAAGAAAGTTTTTAGCTTTAAAACCGCAAACTTCTTTCCCTTGGCTTGAAATAGAAGGGGAATTTGAGCTAATTTCAACACCAAATCCTTCTTGATGTTGATAGATAAATTCAAGTTCAAAATTAGATTCTTCATTTTAACTAGAATTTAGTAAATTGAGATGTTCAAGTTTAATATCTTCATTAATTTGAAGATTATTAATATTTTCATTAATAGGATATTTATTTAAATAATGATATGTTTAATTACATTTCCAACATGTAATATTTGAAGATTTAGAAATTCTTTTCTTTGAAAATTTTCTTTTTTAATTTTGAGTAGGAAATTTTTTAAACTTTTGAAAAGGTTTTTGATGAGTTTTTTGAAAAGATCATTTTCTTATGCGAGAGGGAAAACTTTTCTTTTTTAATCTTGAGGAATGACTTTCTCAAAACCATACTGATCACAGACTTTACAACTCTTAAATCTTTCTGATCTCAATTTTGCTTTGAGCTTGAGGTCATTGCACAATGCTAATCCCTTTTTATTGAGAAAATTGATAATTTCACCATAATCAATAAAGCATATGGGATTGTATCATTATGTTGAAGTTTGATAGAATTCCTAACTCTTTCGGCAAGGAGTTTTGGAAGTCCATAAATAAATATTTCTTTCCAAAAAGATAGGTTACAATCTTCTCGAAATAGGACTCTGGTAAGAAACATATCCTTATACTAGCAGATTATGAAGTTTTGTACAAGTAAGATTTAATAAAATCTCAGACGCCCTATCTTGAAGAAGAGCTGGAGTTCTAATAAAATGTTTGAGAATAGAAAATATAAGAGTATTGAAACTACCATTTTGATGTTGATCATTTGGAGCTTGAGTAATGTTGTTACGGTCTTCATTATTAAGATAGTTATTCCACCAGCTATTAAGTTGCCCGGTGAAACCACAAACTAAATTTTCGAAGGCAGTAACAATAAAAATATCTCAACAAGTATAAGTTGTGTAACATATAGCCATATTCTCTAGAGTGTTTGAAGAATTTGATATTCTGTTAGACCATCAATATTCCATTCGACAATTTCATTGCCATTTATCAGGATAAAAATGACGAGAATAAAATTTTAGGAGTTTTGAATTTTGTCATCTCAATTTAGTAATTAGAGGCGGCTCATTCTCAATAAATTGAGTTTCAAGGTCTTCTAGATTATCAATAATATTGATATTTTTAGAAGTTCCTAACTTGAAAATTTTAAAAGCAAGTTTTTTGTACATTACTTAATTTTGCAAATAACGAATCTTTTTTCAGTTTTGAAGTAATTTTTGAATCAATAGGTGTTTCCATAAGAGTTGGAATCAAATTAGGAAA
>CAIGRN010123221.1:0-13271 GCA_903798345.1 Fraxinus anomala | reverse complement strand
AGCAGTGAGGAGCAGCTGCCCCAAGTGTGTTAGGTATATAATTCCCACCTACACAGCATTGAGTTTTATTTTGTTTTCATTAAAAATGTAAAACGTGGAACCTTTACATCAAACAATGTTTTTGACTATCTAATTCCGATGAGTTTTGCTATAATTTCAATCTATGTGACGTTAATGTAAAATTAAATAATAAGTATAATTAATTTAATTTCATATTTCATTTAACTTATCATCTCATCTCACAACACATAAATTGAGGTTGTAATCTCAATGAGACTAAATAATATTATTCAATTCCTATTTGATCAACTTATATTTTTGTTTCACGTTAGTACTTTCATTTGTAAATTAACGTCGACAGCCCTATCACGATGGGGGTGGGGCCCACAATTTTCAGCCGGCAATTTTGAAAATTGTGGGCCCCCACCCCCTTTGTGAGAGGGCTATCACCCATAATGTATACCAAGACATTTCCTACTAGGTTGTCACTTGTTGGAACTAGGAGTGCATTTAATGACACATTTAACTCTAAACTCTGTTTGAGATCCATTAAAATGTATTTTATTGAATAATATATGGCAGAAAAAGAAAAAAAATGCATTAAAATTAAAATGAAGCTCAAACAAGGGCACGTTGGGAAATTGAAAAGGTCACAAACGCAAATCCTGAATGCTCAATCTGGGTCTCGCATCTACATATTTAATGAATCTTATCATTTCACTTCTAGTAATGCTATTTAATACTATTAGTATTACAACATCAATTTGAGTGACATTAAACTCTTGTTTGATGGTCATTATTGAGGAAAAAACGATGTTTTGAATATTGATTTTTTTTGCAGAATATATGATTAAAAGGTATGAAATTTTTTGGGTTTATATGCAAAATATTTTATTGTGTAAATGTGTAATTAAAAATAAGTATGAAAATTAAAGAGTTTTATTTTAAAAGCAGACTAACAAGAGCTAAGTGCCATTAAATGAGTTACGCAATTATACATTTAATAAAAAATATCAAATATTAATTCCTGAACTAATGTTATAGCACTAAAAAAAACTAATGTCGTAGCACCGATGTTATTATTAGCATTATTCTTTCGCCCCCACATCACTTGTGTCGCTCACGTGAGGTTGATCCTCACTTTGTACATATACTAATGTTTTCAAGTAATCATATAAGTGGACCTAAGACTATATTAAAGTTCCACGAGCAAATTCGATTTATGACATGAAAATGAGATGACCACACAACATGATAAAGGAGCCAAGACATGGTCATAGTTGAAAATGATTCAAGTTGTTAAAAATGTAAAACGTGGCTAAGCGTGAATGAGAAGTTTCAAGTTTTACGAGTTTAAGCGAGTCTAGACGTAAAAAAAAAGTTTTTCTATTTTTAATTATTTTAAAAATAATTTAATTAAAATAATACATATCAAATATCTAAATTTATAAAATAATATATTTACTTAGTAATTTCTACAATTAGTCAATTATAGGATTTTCAAGTTTCAAAAAAAAAAAACTAGATTATTTTTCATAATTTCAACTAGACAAGTTATACTGAATAAATTTATAGGAATTTCATACATGTTTTCGAAGTTTTTAACAATGTAGATAGTACCGTAGCTTAAATCTTATTTAACTATTTATTGAATAAAGTAATTATTAACTTTTGTATAAATAAAATATTTTAAAAAATTGAAATTAAAGTTTAATGAAAAGTTTTTAAAAAAATAAAAAATTAATGAACTAAAGTTGACTTCTTAAAAATAAAAAATAAAAAAAATTAATAAAGCACGCCTAGAAAAGACAAAAGAGATGAACAAAAAAAAAAAAAATCAATCATTTAGAAATTGATGAAAAAAAAAAAGGCCTAAACGTGAAGCGATGCGTTTTGTCTGATCTTCGAATCTAGGCGAACTTTTTATAACATTGTTTAAAACTATTTGAATAATTTTATGTCTAATACTATGAATTAAAAAGACCATTCATGTATATGCGTGAAGACGTAAACTTTCGTTNTTCGAATCTAGGCGAACTTTTTATAACATTGTTTAAAACTATTTGAATAATTTTATGTCTAATACTATGAATTAAAAAGACCATTCATGTATATGCGTGAAGACGTAAACTTTCGTTATCCCATTAAAGTAAATCCACAGTAAGTGGATTCTGAATCAGACACCAGCAAATTGGGTGAAAGAACGACGAAATCATTCAAATTTGGACAAGCGAAACCAATTTCAGCAGGGAATAAAATTCTCTTTTTTCAATCAAATTTTCTTCTGAAAATCTAACTTACAAGCTCTGCAATTTACTCAAGTCCCAAAAAAATAATCAAAAGGATCAAAAGTACTTTCTTCTCATTCTACCCCTTTAACCGCTCTTGATAGCATGTTTGTTATGTGATATTAGATAATGCTGGATAGTTATTAACACGGATTTAACTTCTTTCTTTATGTACAGCTATCCAATCTTCCGACCAAACATGTCATCGAAATCTTCAACTGGCTTAAGGTTTTGGAGCTTCCATGGCTATCATGGGAGGCTGTGGCATTGGAGCACTAATTGCTATTGCTGGAAAAGACAGTACTTTCTTAGTTTCAAGTCTGCGCATTTCAATGTTGTTTGCTTCAATATCTTCAATCACCATTGTTTGGTTGTTTCCTGTGATTCCTAATTTTACTGGTTCAGGAATTTCCTCATGAGCCTCCTTTTCTTTGTATTCCTTGTATTTACCCCACAAAACTGAGTAAAGTCCAATCACAATCAACACGGCACCAAGAACACTACAACAAAAAAGTGTAAATTTCAGTCATTCGAATAAATTTAAGTGCCATTTTTCTGCGGTACTAGACAGTATAATAGACATATTGTTCAATTTACACGAGAGAGTAAGCAAGTTACCCTCCAACATATATCTTTTCAGCGAGGATGAAAGAGCCCATGATGGCCACTATAATCATCATTAATGGACTGAAAGCAGTTGCAAAGACAGGCCCTCTTTTCTTCATCACAAGACCTTGGACATAGTATGCAATACTCGATGAAATAATACCCTGTATTGATACGAAAAACAGTCACGCGTCATTCAGTTTTTGTAGGTAGTGGTGTCAGTCAGGTCGTGCAGAGACACTTGCATCGAGGCACAGACTGGCATTCTGACGAGCCCGAGCGGTCGGGGCCCCGGCCACACTTTGACACCAGAATATCTGAGGGAGGGAGAGAAGTGAACTTACAGCATAGGCAGCAGCTAGGAGGTTCATGTCCCACCCAATGGCCCAAGCAGATGATTTGTGCTCCATCACAAAGGTGACAGCTGTAGATTGAAGTGTTCCCATGAAGCACACAAGGGCTGTGAGGGAAAGGTGGGCTGTGTATTTTTTCAGTGTGTGAGCCTGTCATAAAAACCAAATCTAGTTATTATACTATTCAATCATGTCTAGTAGCACGTGCACAATTCAAACGGAATTGTTAGGTACCTGAAGGATGAAGAAAGAAGCCCAAGCAAGAGTAGCAATGATAAGCAGAATTGATCCTTTAACCCAATCTTTGTCAGTGGCTTCAATGGTATCAGGGACATTGGATGTCCTAGAATGAACAAAATTGGACCAAACCATGTTGATTACATGACCTTTGTACACTGTCATTAACATGGCTCCACCCACTGTCACTATTGTTCCCACTACCTTTGCTTGGCATCTAGCTTTCTTCATGTCCAACTTCTCCATCCTATATACACATTTAACGCATTAAATTTGTCCGTTCAAAATATTCGTGGCTTGTTTAGTATGGTGGATTCGAAAGCAACACAAGGTACTAAGAAGAAGCAAAAGCTAAAATTTTGTTTTTGTCGAGTACCATGAATGAATCTGTACCTGCAGAGGACTGCCATAACAAATGTCATTGCAGGAAGCATGTTACTCATGGCACATGAGAAAGTTGGAGAAGTAAATTTAAGTCCAGCATAGTAGAAGTTTTGATCAATGACAGGCCTGTACAGCAACACAAAGTTGAGCATTATTTTCAATAAATTTAGAGTTAACTACATGACTTCTTTGTCATTCAGTTTGCATTAAAATACTTACCCAAGAAGTCCCAATACAAATAGCTGCAGAAAAATCGGGAATGTAATTTTTGGCCTCACTTTCCTGTCATAAAACAGACATAAATCACGAGTTATCATCTGAAATCACGAAAAATGCAAAAAATAATTGCACGTGTTTGGTAAGTGAACTGTACAACACTGGAAAATATTAAGGGACAAAAAAGATTGTCCAGCCTTGTCCAGTACTGTATGCCTAACACGTCACGTAAATTCTTTTGGAGTTCTTAAGTGCATTCACTTCACCTTTCAAGTACAAGAGCAAAGGGTGCAATAACTGCAGTGGCAAAGGCATGTCTATAAACCACTAGTACATAATGACTCATGCCTCTATTAAGAGAAACTTTCGTAATAATGTTCATTCCTGCATAACCAAATTGCAAAGAAATCATAGCTATGTAAGGCTTAGCCTTCTCAAAGAAATTGCTAAGGCAATTTTTTCCTTCCATTTTTCTTTACTTAGACAAAAACAAGAAAGTTCTGAAATGAGAAAAGAAGAGGAAAACACTTGAAGAATTTGTATTTGTCCTAAGGAATTTATGTCTGACACTAGAATATATATAAGCACTTGGAGGGAAAGGGGTGGGTGGGGGTGGTCTATCCAGATAGTATAAACTTAGAAGATTTGGTAAGTATTTCAAGAGTGAGAATCTCTCTTCCACACATTTGCACTAGTAGCCCTTTTGTTGTATCCAATTGAATATCTTTTCCTCATAGTGGATAAGTGATTTGAAAGCTACTTAAAAAAATTGGTGAGTTTAGTGCTAATCCGATGCTAGTAAAGTGCCTGATAACATGGGGTCCACATGTCGTAAGCCCCGATATGTTACATGCTTGACGGCCGGAATAGTTGTGGTGTCAAACTATAAGGGGCCTTGTATAGAATAGTGCTATGCTACTGCTGTTGAGGGAAATTCATTGATATGTGAAATATGGAAATCATACGTCTTCAATCTCAATTGTAATAATTCAATACGTTTGACCTACCAGAGAGATGGTGGTGTCGAAGTTAATGAGCGTGATGTAGGTCAATGTTAAAATAGACCACCGTCTAGCGGTCACTCGTTATTTTATAGTTTTTTTACATTTAATTAGGTTCACAATGATAACACGATCTCTCAATTTTCAACATGCTACTCCAATGCCACTTCTTGATTTGTGAATTGGGTTCCATATAAGCAACACCTTATATTTATTAGGCAAGAAAGTTGGCAATTTGAACACAACTTCAAAAGTTTCACTTTATTAGAATTACATTAATTTCCATGCCTTACACGGTTTCTTTTCTCCAATTCTATCCTGGCTATACAGCACTTTGGATACAGTTTATTTGACAATCCAATATTTTTTTTAATAAATGACACAATTTCCACTTCCTAAAGTTGAAGTTTACTTTAATTAGTAACTGGAAAATTATGTGTCTGGCGAGTTTCATGTTGTTAAGGCGTGTACATGTAAATTAGGTTGATAAAAATGAAAAATGTGACACGACACGATAAATGGAAATGCCTCTTTTGCAGAAAGTAGAAGACAAAACACATTTGAGACGTTAAATAAGTATATCGCTCAAATCTTCTAATGTTACAAACTCAAATCTATCCGAGAGAAAGGCAATCTTAGTGTGCACCTTAGTGTGCAATTGTGTACTCGTCTAGTGGAGACATCATTCAAAAATCGCCTTATGGGAGTCGTCACACCACAATTATTGCGCAATCCCATCAATTAGGAACACTGGTTTTATTCTTATAATGTCGTGTCCCATATAAATCTTTCATAAAAATTATAACGAGATCTGAAAAATTATGTCTAGACGAACTAAAAAATTGAATACCAAAGACACTACAAATAAACAAAAAGTTATGGGATTTTCTTAACGAATGGTATCTTAAGTCGATTAAATACGAAAATTATAATCAAACAATGATGAACTGTGACTATTTTTCTTAATAAGATTGTCATTGCAAGATGAATTCTAAATCAACATGGTACGCAAACTTCCAACAAACAAGAAAACTATAAATTGCGTTTTCAAACAAATCATCATGAAAACAGACATACTCCGTTACTAAATGTTTAGAAAGTGACTTCCTTGGCCCAACCTTGTCTAGTGTTTTCATGGCCAAAAATAGTTCCAATAATTTCAAGCGATGCACGGATTGACTAAAATAACCCTAGTGGATAGAAAGTTTGGCCTAAGTGGAGCACCCAAAAATGGGCATCTAATCACTCCCCAATCATCTCGACATTGAGTAGTGTCAAGCAACGTAAGATCGACAATTGGTTCGTGCGATACAGCCATGGTCTGGTCAATTTTGTCACAAGAATTTTGTCACAAGAAAATCATAGGGGTAGGGGTAGGGGTAGGGGTAGGGGTAAAGGTGGCAATGAAGTGTATAGTGTATCGTGGACCTCTTACATATCCAAAGCATGTTTGCGAAAAGAAAAAAATGTATCCAACAATACAATAAACTAAAATTTTAACTATTTGATTTGTAGGATCAAAAGTGCCAATAATACATATACTAAGAAACAAATGTTACCAACCATAACCGCAAATATAATACAACTGAAATGCCTCTTATTGTTGCTCGATTTTGTAATATCGTCTAAAAAAATTGACCATAAAGATAGATAGATGGGTGACGAAAGCGTGTTGTTCACACACGTTTGCAACGTAAGAGATGCAACACGCATGTGCATATAACGGAACATATATTACTTAAAATAAAACGATATTCAAGTAATTTAGAAAAAATCGAAATAAGACACGACTATTCTCATATTAACATATTCTTTTATTTTTAGAGAAGACTCATCTCTTCTCATTCTCTTTTCTACAAGGACACTTTTCCATGTATTGGATATAATTTTATATTTATTTCGAAAATAATTCTAATAGAATTACAAGATCGTTCAGAAATCATTTTCATTCCACACGTTGTATAGTTCTAAACCAAAAATGTCCCCTTTACGTGCAAAATTGTTCTTTTGATAAAACTTTTTTGAACGTACGAGCCTATGAATATGTCGTAAAAGTTCTAAACTATAAAAAGCTTGAATTATTGAAAATAATTGTGTTCAAAAAGTTTTCTGGTCAAAGATTCATATTTGGGGCCACAATTTTCATTTTTTCTGTGCTCTTCCATTGATTGCACTAGTTAAGAAAATAATTTAATAACTTTGTTGTAATCACTTTTTCTTAACTAAAAAGGTTTAGAAATATTGAAAAGAATAATGCTGCAACGGGTTACAACTCCAATTTAGGTAGCGTTAGATGATTGGCTAAATGAAATGTGAAATTTTATCTATCATTTAATGACATGTTAACGCCATCTAAACTGAAGTTGTAATTTTAATGGAGTTAAATAACATTACTCAATAGAAAAATAGATAATGTTAGAAAAAATATTCTTTTTTAAAATGTTGATAGTATCCCCGGCCACTCACCCTTGCTTTTGGTCAGCATCTAAGTGCTTGTTCTTTTTGCGTAGTATATGTAATAACAATGAATTAAAATTTATTTATAAGTACATAAGTGGATATTAAAATAGATTATTTATTGTTAACCCTTCACAAGGGGAGCTATTCAGTTTACAATTGTTGTAATTAGTTTTAATAGAGTATCTATACATGTTTGGTAGCCATTTTTCAGATCAAAGAATGCATTTTTTGCCTGTTAGAAATCAAATTCAGCCGACATAAAGTACTATCATACAAGCACTTAGTTCGTCTCGAACATTTGCGCTAGCTTCGCATGGCTGGCTCTCTTGAGTGAAGAGATCCATTATTGGAATGAAAGCATAAGCGGCTTTCGAAGAAAGGAGGATGAAAAACTGCATATAACAATATCCACATTATAAAGTTACAACATAAAAGTAGATAGATACAAAAAGAAGATCCAACAGAACACCATGAAGTTGAATAGTTTCTTTTAATGCATGTTGAGTAAGCCATATTCAACATGTCTGAAATAAAAAAAAAAAAAAAAAGTTTATTACTGTCCAATACTATGTAATCCTTTTTAAAAATGCTATCGAAGTAGCAGAAATCTACTATAAATGGCACCAGACACGGACCTAAGCTCACCTCGCCTCAACATTGTTACCTTGTGTGTACCAACTGCCAAGTTTCCAAAAATCTTGTACAGTCGCTTAACAATAAAGAACTTGGCTCGTGCAACATCAAAGAGAACTCGAACTGATGCAGGACAAGGTAGTGAAAGCAATATACATAACCCAAATCCGAAACTATGAACATGATATGGAAAAAATTCATTTGATCACTTAAAGTTACCCGAAACTCTATATTTCAAATATTCGATAACTGATGATAAGATGCAGCAAACAACAAAATTGCAGATTTTTCTTGTCAAAATCTTCTGAGCAAACATTCGGCACAAACCCGAACAGTATGTTCTGCAAGATGGTTACAAATACATATATGCAAATACGGACATGGAATCAGACAAGAAAGATCCAACCACATCCAATTACTAATATGCAAGGCTCTAGGAAATACCTACACGCACTCCAGACGAGATAAAAAATTATTCCAATTTAGTAAGAAAAAGATTTGACAAGAAAAAAATATCCGTGTCAAATTCTGTTTTAAGGAGAAACAATTTCAAACATGAAACAAAAAGAACACATGAAACCGTTGACAGTTGAATAATAGTAATTTTAGCTATTTCTAATCCAAAAAATACTCAAGCTCTGTCAGTTGAAATCCTTCAGTCGTTTCTTTAGTGTGTCCATGGACTTCTTTTGGGCACTTTGCTTTGAGTTTCTATTTGAAAGGCTACCAAAAAGTCTATCTGGCGAATCCTTGAATTTGTCACATATAGTAGCCACCTTTTTGTAGTCCAAAGCATTGTAGTTCCTCTGTCTTATTACAGGATTCATAAAATTTTCAGGTTGACTGCTCAAGAGAAGGTTTATCAATTGTCTGGCTTCTATCAAGCAATCTCGAAAACTACCGTCTTTGTATATTGCAAGCATTCCAGTACTCTGAAACCTATCATCTGCAAATGACTCCAATGCCTTTAGATCATGGTTGATGCTCATGACTGCATTTGCATTAAACCTTTTTACACTATCACTGAGAAAAGCTTCCACAATAGAATTAGAAACATGCTCAAGAGCACCACTCCCAACTTTACATAAAGCGTCCAATGGTAAGATTTGTTGAGCAGTGGCCAGAACAGTGTCGAGATATATAATAACCTCGTTTACGTACTCATTTGCATGCTGGGGTACATCTTCAGAAGTCCAATTTAAGTTCGATTTAAGCGACATAAACTCGTCTAACTTGGAGTTTACGAGACTGAGTAGAGCAAGATAAGCAGCATCCCTTGATGTTTTAAGAACAATTTTGGCTGTCAAACTACCTTGACGCCTATCGACTGATCGGACAGGGATTCCACATTGTTGGGCAGCATGCTGAAGAAAATAATCACAAGCCCTTTCTAAAACAGCTAGGTTTGCAGCAATCTGCATTGCCTGAGATGCACCAATGGTACCACCGTAAATAGTGTTAATTGCAACGTCGTTCAAGACGTCAATCAAGAGTTTGTCCAGGTACTTCCTTACAAAGTCAAAAAAATCAATCTGCAACCCATAAGACAAGTAATTTACTGAATCCTTAATAAATGAGCGAACAATGCGGCAGCATTCAGGTACCATGGAAGAGAATGGAGCAATATAAGGAAAAGCTGGCATTATATCTGAGGTCTGAAGATGGAATAAAAGAACATTTGCCTGGTAATCGGACTCCTTTTTCATCATCATCTGCTCACAAGTGTCGTTGACAAAGACATCGGTAATTTGTTGCCCACATTCGGCTAAAAGAAGCTCATGATATTTATCACGACTACTATTCAAAGTACCAAGAATCGGGCCGACTTCGTAACCATATTGTCTGAGGGTTGCTCCAAAGAGAGTTACATAATCCTTCACCAGGAGGAGATGGCTTGCTGTATCCATATGGGAGAATTGTTCCTCCAGTACTGCAACTACTTTAGCCACGGCTGTTTCCCACATTGTCTCAAGCTGATTCGGTAAAAGCAGCCCGCCGGTGGTTCTTAAAACCCGATCTTCAACAATAAAATAACCTGCAATATGAGCCAAAAAGGTCTGGTGGGATTCAAGGAATGACTGGACTGTGGATATTTGCAAGTCTGAAGTCAGCTGGAGAAACCGATTTTTGTAATAATAATCACGAAACTGTTCTAGGATCCCAAGACAGGTGTGAATGTGATGTGCTCGATAAAGAGGCGTGAGATCAAATTTTAGGGCAGACTTCTCATCAACTTCTTCAACATTTAAGGTGTAAGTGAAATCTCCTAGACCGAAACAACTCTGTTCCTCTGCTTTCCTTTGACGAGCGAGCATGTCCTCGTCCCTCTGACGAGCAGAAGCAGCATATCCTATAGCAGTTTGCCCAATGTTCTTTGCAGCACTCCTTATGTGAACTAGCCATTCATTAACTTCACTGCAAACCCTCTTCTCAATGTGCATTTTGATCAACGGCATTCTCTTCTCTATCAGAATCTTGAGTGTCTTGACAGGAATATTATGCAAAAAAAATTTCTCAATCAGATCAACAGCTTTTAAAGCCGGATAAAACCGACCTTCAGATATGTGAGTATTACACTTGACACACAAATCTAATACTTGAACGCAATTTTTGGACATTTTAATGGCTTCCGTGACATTCTTCTTAATTGAATAAGATTCAAGAAGCTCTTCGAGTTTCATGAGTAATACACTACCGACTTCTTGTAACTTGAAATTATCACTAGCAAGCTCCCCTTTCAGCTCTTCTGCGTCAACCAAAACACCACGTAGCTCATCAACTGCAAGAATAAAATCTTCATAATGAACTTTGCAAAGATCCTCGATTTCAACTTCTTTCTTTCTTACTACATTCTTAAGCTGCTGCAAAAGAGATTCGGGCTTTCCTGTCTCGAAGGAAAGCCTGACCATAGGTCCCAAATCCTCCCCATTATTGACCATGGTCATGAGAATACTCTCCTCCCCGGTATCACCCCCATTTTCAGTCACATTTCTCCTCTTTGTTTTCGCACTCATTTTATATTTCTACCAACAAAAAAACATGTTAAAAATCAAATCCAAGATATGTTACAAAATTAGCAATCCTAATATACACATAACCAACATAATATACCATATGATCATACAAGACTCTTAAAACGAAATGATTCGAAAAGAAAATGTGTGTTCATGCATTCAAAGAACTGAATTTAAGGCTGGCCTATAATTGAAGAATTAAACGATGTCATCTCAAGTAACAGTGATAAAGAAAAAACCAATTATCCATTACAGAAAAAAGTTAGAAAGAACCATCTTTAGGAAAATCCCTTTTCCCCCATTTTGAGATCCTTTCTGTTTTCAAATCACGTCAAATCAAAAGCCTAAAACAGAGAAAATACTCGTTGCAAGTGGGTATTCCGGATTTCTTCAATAAAATCTATCAATCACCTTTTATAAATTAAAAAACTGTGGCTTTCAATAAACATTAAAAACTCTGTAAACCAGAATCAATTTCCAAAATTAATATCGTAAGAACAGAAAGTCGCAATAAAAAATGACCAGTTCTTACCTAAAAGAAAAACTGTCGAGTCCCAGAATTCTCCTTTGCTTTTCTCGAGAATAATGTATATCAAATCTCAATGTTTGTTTGGTTTTGTTCACTAGTTTTTGTTTTCGTTCGAGAATCAAGACTTCTATGCTATAATCTATTCGATATTCTTAACGCCCCATTTTAATATACTGAAAATGATTTAACTATTATGATGTTATAATCAGAGTGATTTATTTCCAAACCAATTAATATTACAGGGTACATTATGCCCATTGGATTGGTTAAAATTTAAATATATTTTAATAAAATTAATGATACGGGCTTGTTTGAGCACCTTTTTTTTTCTATTCAAAAAATACATTTTATAATAGTGTTATGATAGAGAATATGTAGTTAAAAAATAAGGAAAATTTTCAAATTTATATTTAATATTATTTTATTGAAAAAATATAGTTGCAATGAGATCAAATCACTGTTCAAATATACATTTTGACGGGAAAATGTGGTTCAAACAATATGGAAATATACTATTGCAAGTTAATAAAAATATGTTGTGCATAGCTTCTTTCTATGTCACAATGAGGCGAAATCTTGCGTATCTAACTCAAAGTTTCAATTTTTTAGTCCTTGCATGATTCTATTTTTTAAAATTCAATATTTTAAAATTTATTTTTTCTTATATATTTTATAATATTCACAATTTTTCAATTACACATTTAATCAACTTTTATTAAAATTTGTTAAAATTTTTATTTTTAACTAAACTAAACAAGGGCTTAATTTAGTAGGAGAATGCCCACAAAGTAGCTTGCTCGACACATTTAAAATATTAGAAAACTCAAAAGTTCGTTGAAGTGACCAAAAACATCTTTCTTTAGAAAAATAAATGGACTTAGATGCAAGTATTATATAGATTTGCCGGATGTTTTTAAGTTGCGTATATTTACCGACGAACTAAATGTGTGTGCATATTATTACTTATGCTTTATAAGAAAAGATTGATAGAAAGGTCCCAAATTCGTTATTAGTTATTATGAACACTAGATTATCGTAACACTACCTCAACTTACATTAATGACTACAAATTCGTTATTGATTATTATGAACATTGGATCATCGAACACTACCTCAACTTACATTAAATGACTAGTTTAACTCTCAACACTAGTAGGTTCTCCCTCAAAATCAATTTGGTCTGACTTTAGTACGATCATTTGATATTTGGCAAATGTTGAAAAAGAAGGAAAAATTATTGATATGATAAAAAATTATTATTTTATTGAAAAATGTGTGATTAAAAATGAGTAGAAAAATGTGAATGAAAATTTTAATGTGTGTCAAACACTAAGCTTTGCCAAACATGGCCTTAAGCTGAAATAGATATTTCGCAGCCCCAACACAAGTGACTATAAATGTAATCGGTTAATATCGTTTCACACTCTCTCCAATCGGTGAGAGCCCTAGAAAGAGAGAGGGTTTCCCTTTTCTTCCCCTCTCACTTCTGCTCTCCTCTACAGAGAGAGCTCACTATATACACATTCATATTTACATATTTTATATATCTA
>CAIGRN010123197.1:0-10649 GCA_903798345.1 Fraxinus anomala | reverse complement strand
TATCTTAGAAATGTATTGTTCCCTTTTATTTATTTATGGTCCTTTTACAACCATATGGGCCGTTTCCCTCTAGTCGGCCCATATCAGGTTTACCTTTGAAAGGGAGGACGTGATATAGATGTGATAGATTTGACACCACATACTTTGACATTCTAGATGTGATAGATTTATGCATTTCTCTTGTAACCGTAGAATTGACATCAGTTTATGTGATAATGATATCCTCATTATCCAATGAAGTTGAGATGCATTTTAATTCATTGAGCAATGAACCAGTGAATCCCATTACCACTTAAATTGATTATAAGAATCCATGGTGCTACACAACAATACTCTTAAAATTATGTTTTGTTAAAGAAATATGTGACAAAGAAACCTAAAATCACTGAGTCGGATTCCATAAAATAATTTTAAGTATTTCTCTTGCAATATAAAGTTTGGTGTGGTTACAAAACTACGAAAAAGCTAGAGAAATTATTATGCACAAGGTGGGCATAAAATAACAAAGGATTCTTAGCCTTTTAATTCGCTGTATAGATTTGTTACATTATGCTCGAATATGTTGTAGATAACATATTCAATATACGCGTTCAAGCATGCCCTTTAACAGGCAAAAGTAGGTGATGGGATTTTAGAATAAACTTCATTTATTACCATAATATTTCTTTGATTTGAAAGCAAGTGGGAGTGTATTGAATCTTCAAGGAATTCATTATAGAGAATACGTGACAAATACACAATTCTCTTAATTGGGTGATAATAATTGGGCCACCTACGAAGTGGGAGTTCAAGAAGTCCGATTTTAAGTAACCCAATAGGCTATTTGTTGTGCAACATGATAGATTGACACATATAGCACCGAAATTACTCGGATAACTAACCTAGAAATGAGAAATCTATTTTTAGGTCTTTTTTTTACCTTTATTATCACAATATTCCAGGAAAAAAGATGGGATCGAAATTTTTGCCGAACTCTCACTCTTAAATCAACTTGTAAGAGGAGAATGAGCAAAGCTCATATAATCCCACATGGAAAGCCTTTTACGAGCAATATATGATACAATTAGATTGTTACATTTAACTCCTCTTTAAAATCAACATTTACATCAGTCCATTTTTCCCAATTGGGCATTACTGAACCTAACCTGCCCCAAGTTGCCCCGTTAGAGATAAAGGGTCCCAAGACGAAGTGCCTTCTTTGATACCAATTGCAACAATCACTTTGGGTATAACTCAATTTTGAAAAATTTCATATTAAATAAATTAAGATTTAATAAACTTTTTAATAAAGTCAAATACTATAGGCCAAGAAATTTGTCCAATTTGGAGACCTTTTATATGAGACTTGAGATATTTAATAATGTGTATATGATATGTAGCTTGAGAATATTTCCTCGATTCTAGTCGAGAAAAGTTACACGAAGTCGAGATTTTTTAACTTGAAATCTTGGTATTAAGACATTACAAAAGCCAAACTTGTAAAATTCTTTAAGGTGACAAACAAGGCCTCAATGCACATAAGAGGAGGGAAACAAGAAAAGGTATACTTTTCTTTTCTTGAAGGGGTGCAAAAGTTTCAATACTAAGCAACCTCTATTCATTTTCCCCCTCTCTTTAAATCTCTCTCCAAAAAGCTCTTTTTTTTTGTTATTGTTTCTTTCTTTTGAAAACTAAGAAATAGGGCTGAAAATTAAATGTGGCAGAATCATACCCACAAATTTTCTTTTAGAGAATCTATTAAATCTCTTGAAACTGATATTCAACATGCCAACAACCTGTAAGTTCTTGAATGTGCTGTTTTTGTTGTTCTTGAATCACTTTGTGAAATAATGTGTAATTCAATTCATAGACCTAAAATTTGAGGAATTCATTGAACTGTGTTGTATCTTAAAAATGATTAGAAGTTGTTGCTTTGATTCTGCTGTTGAATAAATACCAAATGGTAGCTGGTTGAACAAAATTAGGTGGTGGAGCTTGTGGCACTCTTATAAAAGCTAATATTGTTTAGCTTAAACGGTTAAAGAGGGATGAACTTATCTGTCTTCACATGCACCTAACATGAATGCCAGATTCTAAAACGCCCAACAAGTGCACAAATTTTCGTAAGTACGAGGTAGCGAATCTTAAATTCACGATGTTTAACTACTCTGATAGAACATTGAACCATCTCATTTAAAAGGTTAAGCTGTTGAAGAGGTGACAAACTTATTTCTTTAAATTGCTTAAGATGGTTAGATATGCCTCAAGATGGGATTGTTTAGAAGAAGTTATATTACTTTGATGAATGTTGAATATTGTTTCTAACTATGACACACACTTTTGCCAAATTGAAGACTTAATTAGTTCTTAAAATTCTCTCGTCCAGTCCTTTATTTAACGTTATTAGTATCTTACAGGGTAGCTGCTCTCCCCCGAGATTTGGCTGGGGATCGTGTTCAGATGAAACTATCTTACAGCCCTTTCGCACCATTCATGCGATTTTTGATAGAATGGATGAACTGGAGTTGTTTAGATACTTTACCGAGTTTTTCAGGCCTCCTTCACATCCTTGTACACAGGGTATATAAGCTTTCAAGATTTAAATTTTCCGTTTTACTTTAGTCTCTTATTTGTAATTCCAAGTTAATCTTAGCCCAGGTCTGACAAAGCTTTTTAAGATTATAAGCCGGTAGGTTTTATGAAATGTGTGATTAAAAAGTGGATGAAAGTTGTGATTCCAATGAAATGTATGGTTAAAAATAAAGTTTGACCAGCTTATAATCTCAAAAAAGCTTTATCGAATAGGTTAGTTTTCTAAATCGATGCCTTTGTACTCTTAGGTATATGTTGATGGAATGCCGACAGCATCTTCAGAAGAAAGAAAAGCTACTATTCAAGAATTCTACTGTCTGTATCTTGAAATTTCCATTTTCTAAGTCTAGACTTAAAAATTTTTCGATACTTAGAGACTTGTGGAAATTGTTGCAGCTGTTATATTTCCTTCACTAAAGCAGCTTGAAGGCAATTTTATGGAATTGACGGAGGACAGCTTGAAGAAAACTGACATTTTGAGCAGTAAAGGAGAGGAAGAAAATATAAATCCTCGAATGGATTTTGAGAGAGAGGATGAATGTGGAATATGCATGGAAATGGGCTCGAAAGCTGTATTGCCAAATTGTGGACACTCGATGTGCATTGGTTGTTTTCACGACTGGTAAGGCCCTTCCTCATATGCAAACAAGTTCATTATCTATGGTAACAAATGCCCGTCTAGTGCATTGTTGGATTGTGTGGGACCTAATCATACTATACCCCTAATGCTTTGATTGCGAAACATACGTCTTTTGTACACATAATATATTTGGAATTAATACATGTATTAGGTCACTTTAATATTCATTGTAAACATTTAATTATTAGGGGATTGTTTTGGGTGTACAAGAGAGGTGAGAGAAAAAACTTGTGTTCTTTTCTCCGCAAGAGTGAAAAACTATAGCTGTGAGGGAAGATAGCACTTGAGGATGAACCATAATAAATCTATGAATACTTTGCTCATTTTCTAATAGTATGGATTAGAACTTAATCGATAACACGAATATGTTTTTATCTCAGGTATGTACGATCCCAGTCCTGCCCATTCTGTCGAGGAAGCTTAAAAAATGTGAGTTCCGAAGATTTGTGGATTCTAACTAGTAACTGCGACGTTGTAGATATTATCAGCCTTGCGAAAGAAAATTTAAGACGCTTCTATATTTATATCGAGAAGTTGCCACTTGTAGTGTCGGACAACAATTTGTTGATGTACAATTATATGATGTGAGTTATAATGAATCACATGTCTTGATCCCTCGTAGTAATATTGTATGCGAATACCATTAACAATTATTCGCCCTAAAGCTGTATATATTTTAGTGAAATCATTTGATAACTAGTATATACACTACTTTAACTTGTATTTTATTTTTAAACGGGTAAATTTAGCATTATAATTCATGGTTTAAAACTTATGAGGGACTTCTTGTATGCATATATAACTCGTGAGAGCAAATCTTGGCACATAATTCTCGTAACGTAAAAGATGAGTTTTCTTGTTAAACGTTTATTTTTGCTTATGCTCAGTGTATCTTTTAAGGACGAGGGAAATGAGATACATATAGCACTTGCGATTAATTAAAGAAAATACACAAATTAGTCAATTCTTGAATGTCATGTATGTAGGGATGTAAGAGAGTCGGGCCGAGCCGATTTGCGAGTCGAAGCTTGCAGCTGGTGTGGGGCCCGTCAAAAAATCGACTCGGGCTTTTTTGTCCCAAGCTGAGCCGAGCTTGGCCGAGAAAATCACTCGGGCTTTTCCCAAATTTTTAAAGAAAATTCTAAATCCCATCTACCTACATCTTCAAAGCAAGCAGCACATGGCCTTGTGACACGGGTCAGGTCATTTTGGTCTGCCTCGCGGGTCAGCTGAGGCTCAGGCAATCGCCCGAAAATTGGGCTTGGCCTTAGCGGTCTATTGAGCCTCAAGTCAAGCCGGCTTCGGGGTTTTTCCAGGCAAGGCTACAGGCCGTCCAAACCGACACCCCGATTTGACATCCCTACATGTATGGCTAAGATTAGAAAGTTCACTTATAAGTAAACAAGTAAGTTTTACAATAATTTTTTTTTTATTGATAAGAGTTGAAAATTAGCAAGTTATTGATAAGTGTGTTTTACACTTTTATCATGGCTTATAAAATTTGTATATATTCACAAATCGAGTGAATTTCAACTTAATTTAATGTAAATATTGTCATCGTAGGTAAAACTTGGATTTCAAGGCACTTAGAGCAAAAGTGAAGCTTTTGAGCTTAATCAAAGTTGGTTTGAAGGTATTAAAGATTAACTTGATTACACGAGGTTGATAGAAAGCTTTAAGAGAGCAATTAGAGGAAATTCACAAGTTTTAAGAGTAAATTTAATAGAATACTGCTACTTGTGTATAATGGAATTATATAATAATTTACATATAGATAATGTGTCAGAAGAGAGTGGATTTTTTTTATTTGGTTGAAGAAAATTATGACTCAATCATATCTCACCACATCATGTATATGTAAACGATTATATAAATTACTATATACATGTAGCACAATCGAATTTAATTTGTAGGAAGTTTGGAGATTGATTTGCACGCTTTTAAAACTTGAGGAGGACCAATCTTGGATAACTGTGGAGAGTCGGGGACCAACATAAATTTTTTTGAGAGTTGCGGGAGCAATATTGAAGACTTTGGACCAAAATCATACAAAAAACTTGAAGTAAGGGTCAAAATGTATAAGAAGAAAGATGGAGGGCTGGTTACCGTTGTTTGCAAACCGCGATGAACCATCACTATAGTGGGCAGTTTCCGTAGATGTGACCATGGTATGCAAACAACTGTCGACACGTGACCGAGTCATAATATTTTTCAACTGTTGTTTAATTTGAGATATTTTGGTCATTTTGTGCACACGATTTATAAGGCGATTTAGGCACTATATAAAAACCTATTGTACGTCAAATTAAAAGAGGAAAAATATAGAAGACAATATAGAATATGGGGAGAGGGTTTTCAAGACTTTGGCATAAAGAAGATGGATTCTTGGTGCAACTTCCTTTTTTTTCTTGATTTTTCTTTGTATTTCAATACATGTTTGTAGGGATGACAAAATAGCTCGTCAGTTCGGACGGCTCGAGCTCGGTGGGGCCGAGCCCCATTTGGGGGCGTCGGCTCGAGTTGGGCCGGCTGTGAGCCTAAAAATAAAAAATAAATAAAAACTTGCATGCCACTTATTTTTTAAAAATTTTTAATTTTTAAATTTTAATTTTAGCTGTAATTTTTTTTATATGTTAATATTTAGTTATTGTTTATAATACGTATAAATTGCACAAATTTAAATGCTTTAAAAATTTTATAGATTTGTCATGAATTAAAAAATAAATAAAAATGAGCCGCCTCGGGTTGAGCCTAAATTTTTTGATCGAGCTTTTGCTCGACTCAGCTCGGGTCAAAAAAAGCTCGAAGTATTTTTACTCGAGCTGAGTCTGAGTAAAAAGTTTCGGCTCGACTCGACTCGTTGACTCCTCTACATGTTTGTCGTTTTTCTTCTTTCATGACGAGTAACTAAATAATTAGTTATGACAAAACTATGTAACCTAGATTTGAACATTAATTTCAATTATCTTGCGTAGTTAATTGATTTATGTATTGATTTTACTTTTTTTTAAATGCTTAAATTACTTGATTAATAGTTCATGATTTTGAATTAAAATAAATCGAGGGGTGAGTTATAAATTCAGACCATGTAGTAAAATATGACAATTGAGTAAAATGTAGATATACATTTTTACTATTGTTATGGTCCTTAATTGAATTCTAGGTGATTTAATACATTTATTTATGACTTATTCATATTCAAATAGAGTTATAGTTATTTGACTTAACTAAATAGGATTAATTCGAACTCGATAAAGGTAAATTGATTTAATTTGTAAATTCGACATATTACAATAATAGGTGTTGAACTTGAGATGCGAGATTAAAAGTGAATCACGGTGAAATCGTGAGTCGCAACACTTTAACTATCATATTTTATATTTTAATCGAAGTTATCCATGATCCAAATAAACCACTTTTTGTTTAATTGATTTTAGTTTTCTTAGGCAATATTAGTTTTAATCAAATTTTTTGCTTGAAATTTTGTTTTCATCAAATAAAGGGTAGGGTTATTTAAATTAATACTCGGATAAAACAGCCTACATGAGATGATAATTTGGACCCTTTAAATCCATTTTACTACTTGTTTAATTGATACAGTACATTTGCAATTTTACAACAATATTTATAAACATACGGTGATCTGTCACCAACAGATGGGATTATGATGGGCCTACTCTTGAGCTATTAAAGCGCATTCTTCATGGACAGGATCATACTAACTTTTAGACCCGTCGCAAATGCTTCTACAGTCACAGGCCCAATCATTGAAGGGCTAAACAAATTCCAAGAATTTGTCACGCTTTAAACATTAGATAGAACATGATTGAGCAACTTCGAATAAGTTATGCTCCAATAAATTTAAGGTCAAATACATGAATACTTTTTCGTAATTACGCACAGTTTGTTGCTAAAAACTGAAAACGACAAAGAACCATATTAATTTTTATCTACTTATACAGTTAGAAAATATGGGTTATTGGTTGTTCATGTGTGTTGATCCGACCCACAAGTTATTAAAGTGAATTGGAGAAAGTGGTTTAAATAAAATTCAAATTCATAACTTCTCTCAACTTCCACCAACTTCCAATCTTTTACATAACTCTCATAAACTTTGTCTTGTACTTAGTAGAGAGGGAAAATATAACAATAAAATGGTGAAAATTCATCTGGAAAATATCATCTAAATTGAAAGGTACCTAAAATCACTATTTTGGCATGAAAACTCACAAAAATTGACATTTAGGTTGTGGCTAATAATCTCATTCCATTGATCGGGATTGAGACCATTGTAGTGCAAGAAAATTATAGATTTATAATTTTGGAAAGCAACGTGATTCAACCATTCAAAAGAACTTGAAATTCATCATTTCAAGTAAGTATCTGGACCCGAAATTCATGTTAAAGTATGTTGCAAATTACTTTATTGGTATCAAAGCCATAAGGTTGAATTCCTTGCTAATACATACTTTTTTTTTTTTTTTTTGATAGAAGCTGCAATACATACTTAAATAATGCCATTACATGATACAATTTGGATATGAATTTTATATGTAAAGTTTTGAAACCTTATGGGGCCTTTAATGATATCTTTTGATAATTTATTGATTTCTATACATCAATAATTATGTAGTAAAATTAGTATTGTTAGAAAGGTATTTTAATGAGCCTTCCAACCATATAAAAGACTTAAATTTTGGAGTTAAAATGACGAAGTTATGAGATTTTGAAATTTGGATGTAAATTTGAATTTTTACATGAATATCGGTAAAATTCGAAATTTCATTACATGATAACTTTTTCTACACCGTGTTTCATGCTTCCTATTTGGTATAGTTAGATAGATCTTCTCGAAACATTTATAACGATATAAAGATCATTAATTTTGGCATTGAAATGAAAAAAATTATGGCATCTCGAAATTTGGATATAAATTTGATTGTTTTTGCAAGAATATTGGTAAAATCCAAAACTGCATCACATGATAATTTCTTCTACACTGTTTCATACTTCTCATTTGGTATGGTTGGATAGATCTTCTCAAGACTTTTCTAATGATACAAAGATCATTAATTTTGACCTTAAAATGAAGAAGTTATGATTTTTCGAAATTTAGTTGAAAATCTGAAAATTTTGCATTTTTTTTTTGCCAGGTTGACTCTCGAGTAGATCCGTTAATGTCTCAAATGTGGCCTTAAATAATGATTTTGTAAAATCTGACTACACAAATGAACCCAGAACGTTGAAATAAGTTGGGAATGACCAACTAAAAAGTTTCTTCGAAAACGGCGTGGTGGCGCTAACACACCTGATTTTTTTTTTTATTAATTTAAGAAAATTATTGTAGATTGGTCATACAAGGGCCCGTTAGGAACCCGGTTTTAATTCTTAAAATTGTAAATTGATCCTTGAATTATTCTTTATTTTTTCAGTATAAGTAAATTAATTTTTGAATAGTTAAAAATATATATTTTTTAAGTTGAGTAAATTCTGATTTTTTTTTTTTTTTAAATAAGAATATGCATTAGATAGTATTTGACTAGTGTGAGCTATTTTTTGAAGTGCTCTAATTTTTTTTGAAAAATAAAAATACTCTAAAAGTATTTAAAAACCATGTTTTAATATACGCTCGTGAGTTGTGTGGGTCTTTGATTAAGTTATGCGATCCATTATAATTTGTTTCCAATTTTTGTGATTATCAGATATTATTAGATATATGTACACTTATAACATCATTAGAGGGAAGGTAGAAAAACAAATGCTATAGAACTTATTGAGTTATGTGCTTATTGAAATTAATAAATGGATATGGAGCATGACCTAATGGGACACGTAAATATTTTTGGGACAATTTTTTTTTTTTGTGATAAGCAGAATATGAGAATTCTGATGTCATTTTCCATTTATCGGGATTGTGTTGCAACAGATATTAAAGTGATGTTGAGAGTCTGTATAATAAATTTTAAATGATGTGAGTTTTATTCTTCGTTAATAGTTAGAATTATTTTCTGGAAGAATTAATTTGTGATATCATGGTATATGTCATATTAGATAAATGTGCATGTTTATACTTTTATTGCACATTATGCAATTATATTATTGAATTACTTAATATCTATTAATTCTAGAATTGTTATGAATGCTAAGATCAGTAGAATAGTGAGATTTTTACTTAGACCTATTTATNACTTTTATTGCACATTATGTAATTATCTTATTGAATTACATGATATCTATTAATTCGTGAATTGTTATGAATAGTCTGCAAAATAGTGAGATTTTTACTTGGACCTATTGATTGTCAGTTAAGTGATAATTCGATGATTGAAAGATTTAGAGAAAATCTTACTTAAAACTATTTGATTCATCAACCGAGTAGGAGTTCTCAAGTTGGAAGAATTAATGTAATTCTCGCTTAAAACTCATATAATTTTGCGTTATCTAATTAAGTTTATGATAGTGAAACAATAGGATTGTGGACGATGATTGGGAACATAGTGAACTTTTGACCCTATATCTAACGTTGAACTATCGTACACGTTAATTTGCTTTTGATGTAAAATGATATATATGCATAAATGGGCATTGATTGAAAATAAAATGTCTCTAAAATCTGATAGATCATGACATCAAAATCTATAGTTGTTGACCTTAATAAAGGTGACAAGCTAAATGCAATAACATTTGGTATAATAAGTTTTTCAGTTAGAAGAATATGATGTTTTAGATAGCATCAACCACTTAATTGAAGACCTGATGTGAGTCAGACTACTCTAGATAATAAATATCAAGAATTTTGTCAAGTACGTAAAAAGTGGATTTTAGTACTTGAGCATTTGAATCGTTAAGTTATGTTATAGATGATTTTTTTTTTTCAAATGTGACTGAGTTGAGATGGTTAACATAGTGTTAACAATTTTTTTTATTAGTCACAATTTTTTTTTGGTAAATAGTAAGTTCAAACTAGTCTCATTTCAATGGATGGGAACTTTGAAGGTCAATGTGACTTACGAATTGAAGTGTCAATTTCCTCTATTGACTCTACCCACCGTGTAAGTTGGAAGACGTGCGACTTGATTTGCTAAATCTCGAAGACATGCTTGTGTAGCAATGTTCTAGTTTGCAAAATATTTTGGATCTTAAGTATTAAATGAACTAAAACAAATGCGGATAATGAGGAGACTGGAAAATAGACCTAGAAAAACGTATCAGATAGAAATATATGAAAATGGTTTTGATAGAGGACCAATATGATAAAGCTTCTAGCGTTTCAACCACACGGTTTGAATCTATTAGCTCGAAAGTAGTTAGGCTAAAGGATATAACACTTGAATATATTTCTCTTAGTGTTGTTTACGTATCAACAATATACATATTGGACCTTATCTTGTGTAGATAATGAATTCAAGAGTTAGAAACTCACTTTATATGAGATCAA
>CAIGRN010123187.1:0-15999 GCA_903798345.1 Fraxinus anomala | reverse complement strand
CTCATGGTCACGGCTAAAACCTTACAACGTTCACCCGAACTCCTCTTCAAATTAGGACATTCACTCCTAATGTGACAATACCCCTTACACTCATGGCATTGGATAGATTGAGATTTCTTAACGGGAGTCCTATAGGTGTTTTTCTCATATCTACCTCTTAAGAGTTTACTAGGGACCTCACTATTTCGCTCCTGAGGCTTTATCTTATTCATCATCACTTTCTAGAATTTTTTAACGAAATAAGCAATTTCGTTGTCCCTAAGGGTTTTAGTATTAGTGGATTCACTATCCTCTTCTCTAACAGTGTTCATGACGATAGATTTAACCCTTTAGGTTGTGAGATAGTGAGTTCATACATTTGAAGTGATCATACGAATTCTTCAATATTAATAGAATCTAAGTCCTTTCTCTCTTCTATCGCAGTGACTTTAGGTCTAAACCTCTCGGACAATGATCTTAGGACTTTTCTAACAATTTTAGACTCGGGAATCTTTTCACCTAAGTTAAAGTTGGAGTTAACAATATCATTCAACTTCACATAGAATTTATCGAATGATTCATCGTCCTTCATTCTAATCTCTTCAAACTTAATAGTCAACATCTACAGTTTGGAGTTTTTAACAGTCTTGGTATCCTCATGTGTGGTTTCTAATATATCCCAAACTTTATTAGTAGTTTCACACTTCGACACTCGCCTAAACTCCTCAGCAGACACAGCCATGAACATGGCATGAAGACCCTTACTATTCCAATTACAATCATCCAAATTAGTTTTGGTCCACAGTGAGATATCAATGGGTGTAACTATACCAACAACAGTTGTTGTAGGCAGAGCCTACCCATTTTGAATGCTAATTCAAATAAGTTCATCCAACGCTTTAAGTAAAGCTCTCATTCGAACTTTTCAGTAAGCATACGGACAATGACTAACTCATCTAGAATAATATAACTAAGGGTCAGGAACCGATTTAAGGCTCTGATATCAATTGAGAAATGCGTAGTTCGACCCTAACAACACTTAGAGGGGGTGAATATATGTAATATGCGAAATTTAAAATTACTGACGAATTAAATAACAACAAGTCACTTTTAATTCTTANAACACTTAGAGGGGGTGAATATATGTAATATGCGAAATTTAAAATTACTGACGAATTAAATAACAACAAGTCACTTTTAATTCTTAACTAGATGGTTAAACATTCAAGTCAATATGTCCTAAGTTGAATTACCGTAGTTATATAATAAACAACAAATAATAAAGCAGTAAATCAAACACCAGAATCATCACGGAGAAACCCAACTGGGAAAAAATCTGGACACTTTGTCAATTAAACCACTATAAATGAATATAACAATTTACAGTCTACCAGACTAGACGACCCGTACTATCTGATCACCCGACTGCACTTCTTACATCTCCCTGTGGATCCCGTGCTCCCCTGTACCAATCATTAGCTACTGTTGCCAAAACTCTCAGTGAAATCTGCTACCCTGCACCACTCCAGGCCTTGTAGATTCGTTTATCTCCCATGCATCATGAAGAAATACCCGTTCTTCACGGTTTAGAACTCCTGTCAACTTCCTTCGATCTTCAAAACTCTGACCAGATGTAGAGGAAGTAGTGATTTGGTATTTGAATTATTGAATTGATGTTTTTCTTTCAAAAGATCTCGTACAAGATGAAGGTTGAAAGCAGTAATGTGAAGGATTCACTCTCTAGACTTTTTCTCTTAATATTCAACCTTAAAAATAATGTTTATAGGTAGGTTAAGAAACGAATGGGCTGGGTAAAAGTTTTGAAATCGTAAAATAAAAATTTTCTAGACAGCACTATCGCTCGAGCAAGGCCCCAGCGCGAAGGAGGGGCAACGATCTAGCGACGATATTTCTGCTTTTGTAGCTCGAGTCAATCCTTGACGATAGTCCAGCAAAAATCTGCGTCGTTTTCCTCCTTATTCCAAACTCGAAACCCTAGACCTACTAACTAACTTTTGAACAAATTGCACATTACTCCTTGAAATTTTACATCCTATCGAATTAAGTCATTTTGTCCATAGAATTTGTCAATTACAAAATTAACTAAAACCTAACACTATGCACATATGATCTATTTTGTGATAACCACATTTTGGTGTTATTCTCTTTTCAATGAATGAAGTGTGTATGGTAGGGTATGGAAACAAAATTAATGATAATTGATTTTTTTAAAAATATGAATGGATGTCTGTGTGTAAGCTCAACTACGATTCTTTTGTGCATAAGAGATTGGGAATGTGACAAGCTATGCACCTTCAAGCACAGAGTACGCTAATTCTCGATTTGTTAAGTGCTTGGCTCGAAATGGTTCTCTACCAAGGGGAGAAGATGACAAAGATGGCCATTATTTATTTGAGCTTGGAGAAAATTTAACTTCTTGCTGTAACTACCTTTTACTTCATCAAAAATGTTTACTTCTATTGTTTGGATATATATTCATATAGATTATGTCGAGTTTTAAACTCAAAACTTCTTTTCAACTGCTATCTCATTTTCACCTTTCCGTGAACCATAACTTTTAACATATTTTAACATATACATATGTAATGAATCGTGCTTAAAACATTGTGGAAAATGTGTTCGGCTTGCCTGTGCAACAATTGTTGATGTTTTCGTCTGATGTGACTCAAGTTTTTCAGCTTGTCATAAAGTTTTTGAAATGACCTGGTTTTGGAAATTTGAACCTACTAAGGTTCCTTGTTTAATATATAGTTCTTTTGCATATGAAAATCATTTTCTCTAATTGTTGTATTTTTATGATACATTTGCAGATAAAATACACATCAATATGGGTGAAGATAAATCCATAAAGTAAAAAAGGATGGAGTCATCTGCTTGAATTTAGAGTGTTGCCTCTGTTCTGTTTTCTAAATCGAAATTTTGTACATAGGTACTTTTGGTCAGGTCCTGGAGTGCTGGGACCGGGAAAATGAAGAAATGATTGCCATCAAAATCGTTCATGGCATTAAGAAGTATCATGGTGTAGCTAGGATTGAAGTGGAAGTGCTGCAACAACTTGGAAGACATGATAAAGGTGGCAATCGGTGAGTACAAATTTTCCTCCGAGCTTTGTCTTATACTGCTACATCTATGGATTTTGTGATCGTCATTGGTTGAACTGGTTTATTCTTTGCAGTTGCTCGTAATGATTCCATAATTGGGATGTGTGCCAAGTAAGTATCACAGTGATGATTGTATAGAACTAAGATTTTGGAATAATTCAATTTAATGTATTACTCTAATTCAATTTATATTATCTTTTTGTTGAAAAAAGCTACGGAAAAGGATGGAACTAGATGTTCTCTGGCTGAATACCTTATAATTTTCCTTCACATTTTTAAAGTATGGCCTATAGCCTCTGGAAATGGCTTATTTCATTTCTATCAACTCTGTTTAAATCTTTATCTTATTGCATAGTTTGTTCATAGATAATGGTAGAGAAGACTACATTTGACTTGTTTATAAAGGAGTAGGAAGAGCAGTGATTTTCTTAAGATAACTTACATGAATTGCCAGCTATCGAATCTGTCATTTTCTTTCTTGAGAGGTAATATGTCTCTATTTTCTCACAAAAATTCCTAGGTGTAGTCCTCTGCTTAAATCATAGTTTCACCCCCTAGATTTTTAGCGTAAAAGCTCTCTTCACAGCCAATGATACTTGAATAAACTTGATAGTTTTCATACTTAAATTTTGTAGGATTGAAGGCACAGAAGAACTCGAGCTGGTAATGTAGATATAAATTCACAGCAGCACTATAACAATGATAAAAGCGACAACTTAGATCCAACGTCGGATAAGAAAGTTGCTAATATTACTGCACACATTTGAAGGGAGTATGGTAGACGTGGGAAGAGGGAGTTTGTCTTGTATTTTTCTTTTCAGATTTTATTAATTTTTTATTTTGATTTCGCTTTTTTGATCTTTTTTTGTATTTCTTCTGAAAATTTTTGTTCTTATATGAGTAATAGAAAGATAATTGTTCTTTTAAATGGAAAGTGGTGCCTTCGTGAGAAACTTGAAAATAATGGGTTGAGCTTTGTAGAGATACTATTGGAAATAGTCTTAAATTTTATATATGTAAAATACTATATATAAATATGACAATATATGTAGTAATTTTTTTTAAAAAAGGTAGAAAACGGCAACATTTAATAAACATTGCTAAAATATTAATGGCAACAGTTAATGATACAAGAAAAATTTGTTAGCAACATACAAAAAATGTTGCAAAAAAGTTATTAACAACGTCAAAAAAATGTTACAAATAAGTTATTAGCTATATTCAAAAAACGTTGCTATATCCTTTTACATTATGGCAACATCGAGGTTTTTAACATACGTCTGAATGTTGCAAAAGGTCTTAGGCAACTTTTTTTGAATGTTGCAAAAGGTTGATTTTGTTGTAGTGAAATCTTTTTGTTTACGCTTTTTTGTTATATTTTGATTTAAAGAAATAACTTGGACTGAAAATTTCGCGAAATTACAGCGAATAAGTCTTGCAATATTAGAGTGACTTGAGAAGTCAGTCTTGATATTGCCTTAAAAGTTTGATTTTGTCAAATATATTTTTATTGTTAATATTTTATTAAATACAAATCATTCCAAGGGTGTTTAAGGGTTTCACCATTTTTGTCTTTGAGCTTGTATGTTCCTTGCCCAACTACCTCAATTACTTTGTACGAACGGCCCTTCCCAATTGGGCCTAATGATCCAAAAAAAAAAAAAAAAAAAATTTGTCTACGAAAAATAGTTTCGTTAAAGCTTTTTCTGTGACCTTGGCAATGAAGTGTCTTTTCATTTTCCTTTGATCTATGGCAAGTTTTATTTGGGAATCATTTATTTTCTCTTCCAAGAGATCCAAGCACGCATCCATAGCTTCTTTAATTCCTTCTTTGCCATGACTTATCTTGTCGAAATTAAGCCTATTTCCATTGGAACCACGACTTCGTCCCTAGAGGTTAAGAAGAACCGAGTTTCTCCGATGGCTGTTTTTATGGTGGTACGGTACGACCACAAGATTTGTGGTAAATCATGAGCTCATAATCCCTTCGCAGTTTCGATCTTTCTTCTAAGGACGCTTTCCAAGATTTTGTTTACGGCTTCTACTTGTCTGTTAGTTTTGGGATAATGAAGAGTGGAGAAATTTCTATAAATTTTCAATTCTTCAAGCATGGCTCTCAATTTCTTCCCTTGGAGCTGTCCACCATAATCTGATATATAGAGTGACACTCCAAATCGACATATAATATTTTTTCATAGAATTTACAAGTATTGGCCTCAGTGATGCTCGCAAGGGGCTCTACTTCTACCAATTTGATGAAGTAATCCACTGCTACAATCATGAATTTCCTATTAGATTTTCCTCTAGTAGTGGTCTGAAAAAATCGATATCCCGTCTTGCAAAAGTGACGCCGGACAGAATAGTGATTTATTCTGCAGGCTAGTTTTACCAAGAGATTAATTGAGAAGAACACAAGTTTAACGCCGAAAACACAGAGAAAACATTTCTGAAATTTCAAGAACTTTATTATATCCAGCAATAGTGAAAATAAGTCCACAAGTCAGACTTTATAGCAAAAATTCGAATTTTATCAAAAATGATAAAATTCTAAAAATCACGCCAAATTAAAATAAGGAATAAAATAAGTAGTTTTCGAAAAATCTAGCCCAAATTGGGTTAGAAATTATCTCGAAACATGCAATCGAAATATTACCAAAAATAGTAAAATTTAACTAAAAATAGTAATTCGAAAGGGAAAACAAAGGAATTTGAGGTCGAAAACTAAAACAAGCTTTTCGAAGTGTGGTCATAATCGTGATTCTGATAACCTAGTCAAAGTTATTGCCAAATTACCAAAATTACTCGATCACTTGCCCTCCTTGCGCCGATCTGCCAACTCGTGATACTTTAGGGCCATTAAGGTGTACTAAGTATCTGACTCGAACCCTCCTGCATCAAAAAGGCAAAGACTACTATTGGTAGTCAATTCTTGTATGGCTTGTTGAGGTATTGATGCGATTTTTTTTGGCATTTTTGGAACCTTCAGGCGAAACTTGTGGCATCATTCTTCATAGTTGGTAGTAATATCCTTGTTTTAGGGCTCTGTGCTAGAGAATGTCCATTGGCATGATTCCCATATATACCCTCTTGTATTTCTCTCTTACATATGTCACTTCATCTTCATTTATGCATCTGATCAAGGAAAATCAGAACATATTATTGTTCTGCTGTGTGTATCTAGTTGCCTTGCTCGTAGTTTTCTACCCTTTTTCAACTTTCGGGAGTATTTCTTCCTTCAGGTTAGATATAATTTTCTGCATCCATGAGGTATTTTCTTGTATCAATAGACTTTTCTCCTTTTTTGGCTAATTGATGGTTTCGATAACAATTCCAATGGTACGATTTTGAATAATTCTACATTCTTCGTGCTTACTAATTTCGATAATGCTTCTGCATATCCATTCTCTATTCTGGGAATTTACCAGAGTTTCAAATTTGCTGAAGTATTGCGACCAGTTCATAACTCTTGCCAAATACGCGTCATCACTTTATCCTCGACAGTAAACCTTCTGTTTACTTATCCCTAACTATTAGATCACTAAGATGATTTTCTCTTGTGATTCCTTGATTATATTTTATATAATCTTCTCCTTTATTTGTAGAGAACTCAACACGCAACTGATGAAGAAATGTTGCTATATTCGCTTCCACCGAATCAAGTCGTCCAAGGATTGTCATAAATGGACTTTTCATCCAAAATGTAGAAATCCATATATCCTTAGTGTGCATGGGGCTCATTTCCTAACTTCACTAGCAGAGTGGCCTGTCCACGAGGGATTTAGGCGCATCTAATGAAATTATAATGCTCCGATACAAGAATCAATGGATTATATATTTGCATTCGAACGAAAGTAATCCATATAGGATGTTCACGGGATTCTCGTTACCCAAGAGCACATGGTTAAAGTTTTCTCTGGCTTTTACTCGTTTGACTACTGCCTTGTTCTCAAAACACGTAATTTCATTTTCATATTTAACAACTTTAATTGAAGGAACTATAGATTTCAGATTACCTTGATTCCCACAATCTGTTAAGGCTACATATTTGTTGATAAATTTATTCTTTCTGCGTGGCGTTGATATCCTCTTTCTTGTTTGAGATTGAACAACAGCAGCCTTGCTACTTCCTTCAAATTGCTCATTTCCTCTTCCACTCTCCATCTCTTCTTTATGTGTTGCTCCTACCATCAGAATCCTTGACTACGAAATGCCTTGTCAGATCTTAACGCCTTTGTTTTTGAAAGATCTAACCCCATTTCATTATCTCTTCACAATTTTTAATGATTTCCTATCTTAAAACAGTAGGATCGTGGTTATCTGTGCCCTGAATTTCCACAAACGAAGTCAATTTATTGACCTTCAAATAACGATCTACAAATTTCTCTAACCTAGTCAAAATTTTCTAGGGCAGTTGGGTCTTTTTTATTGATAACAAGTAGCGGTCATTCAATAGTTGACTTCTAATTGATTCTGTTATAAGTTCACATTTTATTCACCAACTTATGTGTCCTTTATTCTTTGGTTTTCAAGTAGTACTTTAAACCTCTATTCACGTTTACATTGAGAATGGTTTCTGCCGATGCGCCCAATGTCCTCATGGAAACAATTCGCCTCTTTTGGTTGCAAGTTCTTGCACTTCATGAATGTTAGCTTTTGTTTCCTTGGGCTCGTGTAAAGAGATATGAGTTCGCTTGTTAATTATTTACGTTTATTTATTGTTTAATAGTGACGGATAGGATTTTTCAACGGTGTTCCATGATGAAGACATAATAAATCAAAATAAAATAAAAATAACAAAGTTTAGGATACTATATATAGGTTAATTAAGTAAAACACGACTTTGTGACTAAATTCTGAAAAAAATAAAAAATAAATAGACTTGTAGATGAAAGAAAAGTTAAGCTTAAATTGCACTTGATGGAAAATAGATTGACATTTTACTGGATAGTTAGTACATGCAAATTTTTAGGGCAATTGTCCAAAAATCACTTCAAGAATTTCAAAAAGACTCCACCAACATGGTCAATTTTGAGTGACAAAATTTTTAAAGCGTCAACAATACACGATACCATACAAAAAATCTAGGGTATAAATTCTATTGACCCGCTAACAATAATAAACATCTACGGTAACACAAGTTGCCACCATCACTGCTGACAACCGCCACCTTCACAAACTCCAAATGTATAATACCATTGTGAATAACATCACCGAGTCTCCATTGCCAAATGTGAATAATTGCAATGAAGCCCCACCCAAGACATTACGTAACAACACTGCAGTTTGCTATCCACACCATTGGTTTCTGTTCCAACAAAAATATGTAGTAACATAATTTAAAGTTACAAAATTTCAAAAAAAAAAAAAAAATATTAGTGTCGGGTAAGTTTTAGGTTTCTATATTAGACCAGTATATTTCAATAAAATAAAAATAACTAGGCACTAGGCCTAAATTTCACTATTAAAATATAGTTGTAATTACACAATACAATTCAATAAGTTTTATATTTTAAGATTTACTATTACTATTTATTTATTCAACAAATACTTTTCTAACATACAAACATAAACATAAACACAACCACAAACCCAACCAGCCCACCTTCATCGAACCCACTACTGCACCACAGACCACCACCAACACCCCCACCCCAGGTGAATAGAGGCTCAGAAACCACTCACCTCCACTATACACCATTATGCACTACCACGACCTAATCGCCCTTCTCTTTCTCTCTCATTCAAATCTCGATATTACATCCCACTATCGCATCCCCTCCCTATTGTTCGTGTGATGATTCAAGTATATAGATTGTGACAATTATTTACAAAATGAAATTTTGACTCAAAGTATCATATAAACATGCACTAAGTATTTACTACTAATTTTATTCTTATCTGTCTTCAATCTAAATTAAGGTGGTAATGTTAGAATTTTTATGGAACTCTAAATTTCAAAACTTGAAAACCTAATTAATTTATTGCCAAGATCCTCCATGTCAAATTACTAAGAGAATTATTAAATGTGGAATATATCTTAATTCATTGGAAATGATTCTTTAATACTGGATCTTGATTTCAGATCTTGAATCTTGATTATAGCTCTTTTGGTTCTCGACTTATTGATTTTCTTACTCCATAATCTTGATTGTCTTGTTCTTCAATTTAATTCTTAATTATGGATTCTTGAATTCTTCAATCCATGTTCTTGATTGTGGGTTTTAGATCTTCATCTTCAATATGCTTTTTCTATTAATTCTTGTGTTGATGGATTGATACGAAGAATGAGAAATTGCATATGAATTAGGGACTATAACCCTATATATAGTTTCCATATGTATTTTACCTATCATGAAATAGAATTCTAACCGAATCTGGCCTCTATATATATAATCCGGCCAACACTTTATTTTGATGCCCTAAACCCAATAATTTAATTATTTATTAGCTCACTTTAATTTTGGGGAAAATTGCAGCCGCAATCTCAAACTTTTTTTTCTGTAGACTTTACCTCAACCGTCAATTTGTGTCATTGCAGGTTCCAAACCTTTGAGAAATTCACAGATACAGTCCAAAATAAGGAAAAATGTTAGTTCCACCGTCAGTTGACCTCAAAAATGAAAAAAAGACAAATTTTGATCAATTCAAACGGGGCATTTTTGTCCAATTTTATTTCTCCCTTTTAAAAATCATTTGGTCAGTTATAATTTCACTCACTCTTCATTCTCTTTCACGGTACGAACCCCAACATTCATCTTTTACAATGTCGAACGACATAGCCAACAATTTGACGAAATTCTAGAAGATTTTGTATTGTCACATATGAGGCCGTCTTCCCGAATGTGTATACTGTAAATTTTTAAATTTTTTCAATTTTTTGTTGTAAACATGTTTACGTCACAGTAGGTTGTGAAGTGTGATCATATAGTATATATTTCCATAATTTTAAACATGTTATTGAGTTGGAACCATAAAATTTGGGTTTGGTGTTGATGGCGGTTTCTTGTTATGATTTGTTTTGTCTAGGGGAAAATTCAAGTTATTTCACCATAAAGCTACGTTACGGTGGTGTATTTCTCATAAAAATGCGAAATTTTGTATACGAGTATGGAAAATAGCTTATCTAGACTACGTGCACAATGATTGGTTTAATAGATTTCTCCTGGACTATGAAGATGCTAGGCTATTTTGAGAAAATGAGGTATGTGTATAAAATTGAAAAGAAGAAATTAAGTGAAGCATCGTTCTGGTTTGTGAAAGATGCAAACTTTATGAATGTAGTTAGGTGAGAACAGGCTTGTTGAGATGTGGTGTGTGCCCGTAGTTGAATTGTTGGAATTGCCATGGGACAAAAAAGTAGGGCATGATATTTCAATGGTTGATGTTCACACGGGTGAGGTGTTGGAGGAGGTGGAAGAAAAATGGAAACTAGATGTTTGACAAACAGTTTGAGCATAATGTATGCTATGTAGTGGAGGTTTATGATTTTCTAGAGCGTGATGACTTGTATGTTGTAGATGAGGCTGAGAGTAATGGTGCAACTAATGAAATAGGAGTTGATGAAAGGAGTTCTGTTGATGTTCCTATAGATGGAGTAAGTGACTTACATGCAGATGAAGATTATGTACAAGATTATGTACTTGCAGATCACAATGAAGAGGCACCTATTGCATATCACAATGACTCACCCGCTTCACCTCAAAATGAATCACCTACTGTAATACAATATGATGCACCTGCTGATGCATCACCTATTGATGAAGCCCTACTGCTTTATCGCATGTTGATATACCACCTATATATGCACCACCTTTTTATGTAGGTGAATTGAGTGACTTACTTGCAAAAGATCATGTACCTACATGTGATGATATTATGAGTGATCAACCTATAGGTGAAGAACCAGTGGTGGACCTGCATGATTATAATGAGACCCATGTTGCATCCCCTACAGATGCACCACCCGACGATGTACCCCTTGTTGATGAAAATGTGAACCATACTAACACCAGAGAAGGAAATAGGGAATTTGAATTTGAGGAAAGCCTAATGGAGATGTCCGGTGATCCAGACTATGAGCAGAAAGAAGATGTGCCTATAGATGATCATGATGAAGATACATTCTTCAAGTTGTGTAAGGGTTTTGATATTAGAGATGGAAATATGAAGGCAAAACATGAGGGTGTAGTAGGGCATGTAGATGGTGATGAGACAGATTATAATGAGTCAGGTGATCTTAGAAGTATTCCAAATGATACTGAAGAAGTTGGTGGAGCCTGAAATGAGCCTTGGTTTAATCCTGCTACAGACATGCAAGATCCAAAATTTCAAATAGGTACGAAGAAGTTTTTAGATTTTGTTGTATGGTCATATCATTTAAAAATAAACATGTTGAATCTAAATAGGATTGAGTCTTAGTTTAATCATGTAGGCATGAAGTTTGATAACATAAAGATATTGAGGGATGTGGTTGTATAGTATTTAGTTAAAAATGTAAGGCATGTCAGATATGTAAAGAATGAAAGAACAAGACTACGAATCAAATGTTAAGATAACTGTCCATGGATTTTGTATACCTACCAACAACTAGACAAAAGTTTCAAGAATAACATATTTAGAGATGAACCTACATGCACAATGGCGTGGCAAAATAGAAGAGTACATGCTGGTTACTTGGCAAAAAAGTATATAAGGAAGTTCACATCTGATCCAAAAATGTCTATGAATAGTTTTATAGAAACAGGGAAGGATGATTGAATGTATGAGATCTCTAAGCATCAATTTTATAGAACAAGAGCTAAATATACAGAAGTTGTGAATGAAATTGTGGCTGAGCAGTACAAGATCCTGTGGGACTATGGTAAGGAGTTGAAAAGAACTAATCCTGGTAGTACCACGAAAATTGAAGGGCAAGGTCATACATTCAAAAGAATAACTTGTGTGAGACATTCAACTCTTCCATATTGATTGCAAGAGAAAATTCTATTGTCTCAATGCTTGAGAAGATAAGAGATCAACAAATATGTGATCATGCTTTTGGTCCTAGAGTAATGAGTATTGTTGAGAAACCAAAGGCAGATGCAAGGTCCTTAAAAGCTGACTATGCTGGAAGCGAGAAGTTTAAGATGACCAATAGGGATAGAATGAGATGGAGTGTGGACCTGATAAAGCATGAATGTGCGTAGAAAATGAAAACTTACTGTAATACCTCGTGCTCATGCAATGTCTAGTATGCTATCAAGAAACATTGGCATATATGAGTATGTAAATGTATACTACAACAAAGAAGCTTACCTGAGGTCCTATAGCTCAGTCGTTTATTCAATCTCAGGTCCTGAGTTTTGGCCAGAGCTAGGGAAACATCATTTGAATCTACTTATAAATAAGAAATAAGCAGGCATACCAAAGTAGTTGAGAGAAAGGTCGCAAGTACAACCACCTGCAGGCACCAAAATGGCAAGGACCGGAATGAAGATGACATGTAAAAGATTTGGTAGGACAGGCCATAACAAGAGAACATGTTCTGAAGGATATTCACAGCATAATACACAACAGGATACGTAGCAAACTCAATTACAGAACGAGGGAAAGAGAAAGGCCTCTACACAACAAGATACATCGCCAACTTCATTACAAGGCAAGAGCAAGAGAAAAACATCTACTCCTACCGAACTACATGTTAAAAAGAAGAAAAATTGACAAAAAATAACATAGGTTTTTGTATGATGATCCTTTTGAACAAGGTTTTTGTATAATGAAGTTTTTATGTGATTACACTTTGTAGAACAAAATTAGAATTACTTTTGTCTAATGAACAAACGAATTATGATGTAAAATGTAAATATTCCAATGAAAAATTGTTCTTTGTGTATTTAATTAGTGACTGTCGTTGGATCGTTGTGTTTTGGGTGCTTCGAAAGTGAAACAGATTTAGAATTGTCACGTAAAGCAAGGCAAATAGATATTTTAACTCAAGTAAAGAATTAGGACATAAGCTTCAACTCCTTAAAAAGTTTGGAACCTACTATGCAACTCATTCAAAAGGTTTTGGACTTACTATGCATTCAAAAACAAATGTTTGCGACCTACATGCAACATAGTAAAAGGTTTGGGTCTTTATGTACAACTAATTGAAAACGTTTGAGACCTGCAATGCACCATCTACAAAAGGTTTTCGAATATATGTTTCTCGTCATTTTGAAGCATTTGCTCACAAGGAGAATGTGGAAATTGTGAGAAATGAAAATTAGGGCAAACTGTTAAATGATAACATGTCTTATTTAATGGAAAATAAGTTACAAGACAATAGGCAACACTCAATTTTTAACTCATAAATCTACCTTCCAAAACACAAACACATATGAGCTCAAAAACCTAACACCAATCTATCCACAGACCCATTTCACAAAAACTCCACATATAAATCATAATATTCAAGTCCTCCATGAATCATGGCTTCCTACACGTAGGATGTTTAATTCAGCTTCCATCTCTCTTCTAACACGTACAAATCTAAGGATATCTTCCTTGATCTTTCTCACATTGAGGAGTCGTACCACTCAAAGAAGTTATATCCACCGATATCCTAATGTCGTGGGCAAGTGAGAAATAATCTTCTGCATAAAATCACCGCATTTACATACATTGCTCTCCATATTCATGCTGAAATAATCTAAAATAAATGAAAGAGAGAGAACAATATATCAGACTTAGAAAATGAGGGAAATTAACATTGATTAGTAAAGTGAATAAGGGGGAAATAGAATGGACGAAAATACCATTGTTTAAATTGGTCAAAATTTGTCATTTTTCATTTTTGAGGTCAGCTAACGGTAGAACTAACATTTTCTGTCATTTGGACTAAATCTACGAATTTCTCAAAGGTTTGGGACATGTGGTGGCACAAACTAAAAGTTAAGGTAATGTCTGCAAAAAATTAAAAGGTTTGGGACCGCGACTGTAATTTTTCCTTAATTTTTGGCTTAAGTATAAGATAGTATTTATACACAATTAATTACATATGTCAGTCCACATGGAAAATTAAATAATTTTCCAACAATTCAATACTTTTACTAATATAACCAAAAGTATCTCTGAACAATCTTGTCAACTAATTGTGTCAATATAGGATCAAAGCGATTTTCAATACAATTATTATAATTAAACTCTCAATGATCACGTAAATCAACACAATCAAATGACATAGATCAAGTGTGGATGTGTAGTATGAAAATTACATGCAATGTGATCTAAACATGCCTAAATCCAACTGGTTCTACCTTTTTTTTAATGAGATCAAACCAAAAACTTTAATCAAATTGAGAACTGAACTGAACACTTTATTTATGAATTAAACCGGATATTTATGGATAAAAATGTGTCTAAAATAAACAACATCCGAACACAAAGTCCCACTAAATTGGCATATCATCAAAAGATAAAAGTAGATATTTCTGAATTAAATCGAATATCTATGAATATAAGTATATTGTTCAGTCCTTGAAGCAAGATCTAGATCTATGCCGCCAAGAACGTATAATCGTTCTATTTCTAGCTCTTAAACTTTGGTTCAAACTAGGAATTGAATTGATGTTAGCAGATATTGCAGAAATTGATAAATTAATTGAATAGAGAACTTAAACTTAAAAAACATGTTCACATGAAAATTCATATAGGACAATTAATAATTTCAAATAATGGTACATCCCATCACAAGAAACTGAACACAATATTGATATTTAGGCTTAGAACAGAAATAACAACTTGTATGTTGTATTCTTGGTGTAGTAATCAAGTATTGACAATAAATCCGGTCAAACATCAAATATATCTTTAGACAGACTCAATGTTCACATAATAAATTTTTTTACTACAATTGTCACATATTTATTACCACGTGTGTGCAAATAATTCGACCAAATATTAATCGTCCTTTAAATTGGTGAATATTCGCATGACCTGTATACACACAACATTCTTAGTATTCCAAATAAATTAATTTAAACAAGAGAGGTTACTTTGGTAATATGTTGTTTCAACTAATCTATTTTGAAAAATTAACAATTCGAAATAAATATTAAATATCAAGATTTGAAATATCTGTAACGCTCAATTCGACGTTGGAACCGGGTGCTACGGTGCCCAAACTGGACGTTGCAGTGCCCGACAGCGCTTGATTCTTCTCGAGTCGCAACACCATGGCGCCGTGATGCGAAGTCACTACGCTGCGACGCTGTTGTAGTCCGAAAAAAAATACCAAAATCCAAATTTTTTAAAATTTAGGACTTGAAATTCGCATTCCAAAATTTAGAAATCCAATGTACGAAATTCAACCCCAAAATTCTTCATTTAATCTCAATGGTTTAACATAGAATTAACTCAGATACCAATTGTTAAATTTTTTATGGAACTATAAATCTCAAATTTTGAAAACTTAATTACTTTATTGTTAATATGCTCCATGTCAAATCACCAATAGAATTCTTAAATGCAGAAAATATCTTAATTCATTGGGAATAATTCTTTAATACTGGATCTTGATTCCGGATCTTGAATCTTGATTATTGGCTTATTTGGTTCTTGAATTCTTGATTTTGATTTTGGCTTCTTGCTCTACAATCTTGATTGTCTTGATTATACATTCTTGAATTCTTCAATCCATATTCTTGATTGTAGGTTTTGGATCTTCGTCTTCAATATACTTTCGCTATTAATTCTTATGTCGATGGGATGACACAAAGAATATAAATTACATAGGAATTGGGGATCATAATCCCATTAATTGTTTCCATATGTATTTCACTCATCATGAAATACACTAAGGGAATTTGGTCCCTACACATTTAATCTGACACATACTTTATTTAGATGTCATAAACCCAATAATTTAATTCTTTAT
>CAIGRN010123178.1:0-34012 GCA_903798345.1 Fraxinus anomala | reverse complement strand
TGAAGCTGCGGTCCGTGACACCGTGACTAGTTTACTTGGTTTCATCCTTATTCTTAGATATCCGAGTGCTATAACTAGACTTGTATACAATTGGTTTCTGATTTTTCCGTTTGAACCAATCGAGCAAGGTAAACACAACTAGTTTTGATCAACTCTATTTTAAAAATAATAATAATTCACGACAGTAATTTTTCCAATTGACGGGTGAATTTACAAAACTAATTGCATACTAGAAGTAGGTCTTTTTGAATGGAAGTCATCTATAAAATCAACTTATAAGAAAAATCGAAAGTTAATGAGAAACATTGGAGAATGCTGCCTCCTATCATCCATCTATGATGGATTGAATTAATTACTTGAAGAACAAAAACATTCTGCTTATATATATAAATATTCATCATTTGGTTGATCCATTGGCTTTCTCACATTTGGACCACAAAACCAACAGTTTTAGGGTCATGTCATATCACCCCACCCCCACCACCCTCTCTCTATTCTCCCCCGTGACCAACGTTACTCTCAATTGTCAACCATTTCTGTACGATATCTATCAGTCCCATGTCCAGATCTATCTCTTCTTTCTTGTTTAGCTATGCATAACTGAACTTCTTGTTGTCTGTGTGTGTGTGTTTTAAGAGATAGAGGCCATGACAAGATCCAGTACTAGTACTATTTAGTCTTTACTGTACTTGACTAGCTTCTTTCTTGTTCAGAATGGATAATTAAACTTCTTGTTATATGTCTGTGTAGTGAGAGAGAAAGATTGATATATAGAGAGGGAGAGAGCAGAGGGCTATGAAAATGAAGTCTTCTACTGCAATGATGGCATTGTTTTCAGTTTTTATGATTGCAGGGTGTTTAGGTGAAGATACCCTTCAACTCAATGATGATGTATTAGGCCTCATTGTGTTCAAATCAGCCATTGATGACCCTTTTATGCATTTGAATTCTTGGAATGGAGATGACACTTCTCCCTGTGCATGGAACTTCATAACTTGCAACCAGCCAAATAGTCGAGTTACAGAAATTTTACTTAATGGCTTGAGCTTATCAGGAAAAATTGGGAGAGGCCTCGAAAAATTGCAGTTTTTAAAGGTATTATCTTTATCTGGTAATAATCTTACTGGCAGCATAAATCCAGAATTGGCTCTAATAAATGGCCTTGAAAGGCTTAATCTTAGCCAAAATAGCCTTTCAGGTAATATACCAAATTCTTTTGCTAACATGAGTTCGATTCAGTTTCTTGATCTGTCAATGAATTCATTATCAGGGCCTGTTCCTGATAATTTGTTCGAAAACTTTTCATCACTTCGTTTTCTTTCTTTATCTGGAAATCTTCTTGAAGGGCCTATTCCAAGTACTCTTACTAAATGTACAAATCTGAATCATCTTAATCTTTCCAACAATCATTTCTCTGGTAACCCGAATTTTTCTCCTGGAATTTGGTCATTAACAAGGCTCCGAACACTGGATCTTTCAACGAATCAACTGTCGGGACCTGTACCTGATGGTATTGAAGTTCTGCATTACCTGAAAGAGCTGTTTTTACATGGAAATCACTTTACTGGATCTTTACCTGCTGATATTGGTTTATGTCCACATTTGAGTAGGTTAGATTTCAGTAATAATCGATTTTCCGGAGAAATTCCAGGGTCACTGCAAAGGCTAAAGGTTCTTAACTTTCTGAGTTTATCCAACAACTTGTTTACTGGAGATTTTCCTTCATGGATCAGTAACATGAACATACTGGAATACATTGATTTTTCCAAAAATGCTTTTGTGGGATCATTGCCAATGTCAATGGGAGACATTAAATCATTAAAGTTTCTTAGTTTGTCTAACAACAAATTAACTGGAAACATTCCCAAATCCCTGGTTTACTGTTCCGGTCTATCCATTATCCGCTTGACGGGAAATTCATTCAATGGTAGCATCCCTGAGGGATTGTTCGATATGGGATTGAAAGAAATGGATTTTTCTAGAAATCAGATTACTGGTTCAATTCCTCCAGCTTCTAGCAGACTGATTGAGTCCCTCCAGGTGTTGGATCTATCAGGGAACAACCTGACAGGTGAAATTCCAGCAGAAATGGGACTATTTTCCAGGCTGAGTTACTTGAATTTGTCAGGGAATTATTTGGAATCCAGGATGCCACCAGAATTTGGATATTTGCAGAATCTCACTGTGTTAGATCTTCGAAACAGCGCTTTGGTTGGGTCAATTCCAGGCGATATATGCGATTCTGGCAGCTTGGCAATCCTCCAGCTTGATGGAAATCTTTTGACAGGTCCAATTCCTAGAGAAATTGGAAACTGTTCATCACTTAACTTGCTGTAAGTTTTCAGTTTTTACTATTTAATGTTTTTCTGACTTTGCATCGTCCTAATGAACACAACAGAGTGACGAAAAGGATACCCCAAATATAGGAACCATGCATAGTTTCTTCTTGTTGTTCATCTGTGTTTGTCTTAATTTTGGCCATGAATGCAATGTAAGAGAGTAATTTTCTCTGCAGGAGCCTATCCCATAACAATCTAAGTGGCTCCATTCCGAAATCGGTCTCATTGCTGAAGAAGCTTGAGATTCTGAAGCTGGAGGTGAACCGATTGAGTGGAGAGATACCCCAAGAGCTTGGAAAGCTGGAAAATCTTCTTATTGTGAATATATCGCATAACAGGCTCGTAGGCCGGTTGCCTGCAGGAAGCATTTTTCCAAACTTGGACGAGAGTGCAATCGAGGGAAATTTGGGTATTTGCTCACCGTTGTTGAAGGGACCATGTAAACTGGATGTCCAAAAGCCTTTAGTTCTTGATCCCTATGCCTATGGCAATCAAACAGGTGATCAAAACCGAAGAAATGGACACTCGAGAAGCTCGACCGATGGATTTACACATCATAGATTCCTCAGCGTTTCAGCCATTGTTGCCATATCAGCATCAGTGGTGATTGTTCTTGGAGTGATTTTGATAAGCTTACTAAACGCTTCTGCTCGGAGGAGGATTGCGTTTGTTGACAACGCTTTGGAAAGTATGTGCTCGAGTTCCACTAGGTCAGGAAGCCTGGCTGCGGGCAAGCTTATTCTGTTTGACACAAAATCTTCCCCTGATCGGATCAGTACTAGTCTTGATTCCATACTAAATAAGGCATCAGAAATTGGAAGCGGAGTGTTTGGAACCCTGTACAAGGCCTCATTGGGAGGCGATGAACGAAGAATCGTGGCAATCAAGAAGCTGGTAACAGCCAACATTCTTCGATATCAAGAAGAATTCGATCGTGAGGTTAGGGGTTTAGGCAAAGTAAGGCATCCCAATTTGATTCCCATCAGAGGATACTACTGGACTCCTCAAATGCAGCTGCTCGTATCAGACTTTGCCCTCGAAGGGAGCTTACAGTCCCGACTCCACGAGCGCCCGCCTATGACTCCACCTCTTTCATGGTCCATCAGGTTCAAAATTGTGTTAGGCACAGCAAAAGGACTAGCACACTTGCATCATTCCTTCCGACCCCCTATCGTACACTACAATGTAAAGCCAAGCAACATTCTCCTTGACGAGAATCTGAATCCAAAAATATCAGATTTCGGATTGGCAAGGCTACTATCCAAGCTCGACAAATACGTTCTCAGTAACAGGTTTCAAAGTGCACCAGGCTATGTGGCACCAGAATTAGCGTGCCAGAGTTTGAGGGTCAACGAAAAATGCGATGTATATGGATTTGGGGTGCTGATCCTCGAATTGGTGACAGGTCGAAGGCCGGTCGAGTATGGCAAAGATAACGTTGTGATACTAGCCGATCATGTGAGGGCATTACTTGAACAGGGAAATGCACTAGATTGTGTGGATCCAAACATGGGAAATTACCCGGAAGACGAGGTTCTGCCTGTTCTCAAATTGGCATTGGTTTGCACTTCTCAGATACCTTCCAGCAGGCCATCCATGGCAGAAGTAGTGCAAATACTGCAGGTTATCAGTACTCCAGTTCCACAGAGATTGGAAGGATTCTAATTACAAGTGTTATGTTACGTTTTTCATATAGCTTTCTGTGTTTTGATGTGTATTGACAATTGATGAGGCTTTCTCCTTGACAATTATACTTCTGCCCATTGTATTATTTCTAAAACTTTTGCTTCAAATTGTTCAACTACCTTGTCCAAAAGTTTAAGTGGTTAAAGAATGATGCAATCAGCATTGAGTTAGACACCACGGGGTTGTGGGCCATACTATTTTCCAAAACAGAAATAATGAAAGTCTTGATCGGTAGTCACATTTGATCGAATGACCTCACTTTTTTCAAGCACTTATGAACGCTTCTCATAGCAAAGCCCATAAATCCTCCAGTGTATCTTCTTGCAAATCCTGCCTCAAAAGTTTTATTGATCTGTAATGGGGAATAGTTTTTTGCTGATTTATGATATTCAAATTGGATAAATTTTGGCTTCTCGTATCCTTTGTTATAGTTCTATAATTTAGAGTACTCGTTTCAATTTAATGCCTTTAAATTTCATATTCAAAGTTGCAATCAAATTTATCGATCAAAAAGAATGATACTGACTTGAGACATTTTCTCTATCCCTTCTTAGAGAATTTTAAAATTTTCGAAATCTCAATTACTTAAAAGAGAGAAAAAAATGTAGATCTTTCAAAAATTAATCACTTTTCATTCACAAAATCTTGCATTTCTACTAACATTTATTCAGTAGCTGAAGAAAACACTATTAATAGATGAACAATGGATTAAAATAAGAAGAATGTAAAGCATTTCTCTCTATGTTAATACCAAATAAACGAAATAATATTTCAGGCACGAAAAACCTCTTTCAATGGTTAGGAGAATTGGACTTGGAAGCAACAAAATCTCAGTCTCTTTGCGAAATTTGTGCTAGAGGGATCCAGCTCAGAGGCCATATTTTGTCGATAGAAAAGCTTCTGCACAACATATAAACTAATCAGTACAAGAGTAGGGAGACGTAGTAGCATATGATGGCATGAGGCAATAGATTGAAACGACGACTAACTAAATGCTCTGCTTCGAGAGAAGTAAGTTTTGCTAGAAAAAAAAAAATTAACTTCGAGAATCATAATTGACAAAATACGTAACTTATAAGCTCAACCAGATGGTCTAAACCTTTTTCTCATAAATTAGAGATCTATATTAATCCTATTTCTCCCCCCTCCTTTCCGTTCATTCTAAATCTAATGGGAGATCTAAAGATTGATGGGGAGTTCTGGTCTACCTCTCCCTCTTCTATCAATCTACCAGGATCGTGCTGCTCTTGTGATCAGAGCCTCTTTAGGTCCATGCAAAATATGTCCAACCACCCAAGTTGTCATTCACTAAATTTATTCTCAATCGAAAGCCACAAACAGTTGTTGGCAAAACAATGAAATAAAATACTTATCTCTGTATCTACACTTCGTAATACTTCAGATACACCAGGAATGCAACTCTCCCTAAGGTACTTCAATAGTAGAGAAAATTTGCTGAAATTATTTCTGTATCTACAGTTTGCTAATACCTCGTACAAAAGATTCAAGTATTTATATGTTTATCGTAAGCTCCACCTCTACAGTTCAATTACTCATCTTTACGTTGCAATCTACAACAAAGATTTCTACTCGCAAATGTTGCATTAGTTCACAGGGAATATCAATAGTTCTTGATGGCCGACTATTAATACCAATCACCAAATTCATCCAGAATGCAGTAAACTCTCAACGAAAGAAACTTGCAATTACATAGAAATAATAGCAACTTAATTCACTTCAATTACTTGTGATATTAGTTTAAATGAAAGATGCAAAGTCAAAGGGGATAGAGAAATTGATTGCAAGCATATAATGGCGCGACCTATAAATTAACAAGACACTGAAACTAACAAAAAAGGAAAGACCAAGAATGATTCGACGACTTGCTAAATGCTAACCTCTCACTCTCCTCGCCAGCCTATCAATTCACTGATGGGTGCATATATCTTTGCTACTCGTTCTTCGGCTTCGGTGTCATTCACTACACCTCTACATCTTGGGTTGCCACAGTAACAAGCAAGATGTTCATCAATTGAGAAAAACCTGTAGCGTAAACAACAGAAGGTTAGCTCTTGAAGACAAAGATGAGAGTGCAGTATAACTAGGTGGCAAACCTGTAATCATATGTTAGTTCTTCCCACTGTCTAATATCTCTTTTGGCAAATATAATAATATGCTCATCACCATTTACACTTATGACCCTCGAGTAGCAATTTGGCTGCAAACAGAACAGAAAATGTAAACGTCCCATGATGAAAGAAAACAACATAGTCAATTTAAAGCAAAAAACTGAGAAAAATAGCAGTGGCGTAGGGTGCTTGTAAAACAAGGACTGAGTGGCGAAAGTAATCACTGTCCACCCATTATCACGTCTTTGCGAATTGACATTATGGTACTAGGAATTTTAAGGATGTTTGTTCATATAAATAAATTCTCCAGAGCAGCAAAAGCCTCCCATAGACAACATATTTCCATCTCAATCACAAATCTTCAGCTACGAATTAAACTAAATGATGCAGCAAAGTATAGGGAACACGGGAATATAGAGAAGAAGATGGAGAAAGAGAAAAAGAAGGAAAGAAATAGAAAGGGAAGAAGAGAATCTGGGAGAGGAAATTTCAATAATTTCTGAATTAAACTAAATAACTCGTTTCAATGAAAAAAAGAATAGCGCTTATTATCTAAAGCATGGTAGGAAATCTTTTTTACAAAGAAAGGACATTAATTTAACAGTAGTAAAACGTCACTGGATGATGCATACTTCACATGAGTGGTTAATCAAATGTGCTATACTTCCCGCCCTTGTGGCATCAATAACACGTTCTTCATCAATTCGGAACATATAAGTTCCAGCACCCTGCACCATAGAAAAAATGTCAAATGATTTCCCATATAGCCCTCTTCATCCATGAAGTCAGCACATCTTCATCAAAAATTACAGGACACTCATGCAGGTTAATCTGAAAACTAAAAGGCTACTAAATGCCAAAAGCTAAAAAAACCAATCAGAGTATCCACGTCAAAAAAGGCCTCAAATGCCCTTTAATATTGTAGAATGGAGACATGCAAGTCATGAAATCATGTCATCCTCATGAATATATCAACTGTTTGGACGTACTCGTAGAGATCCTCACAAAAAGCTTTTATAGCAAGAGTGTTTAGATCAAGAAACCATACTATTCAATAGATACACACGTCTGCAATAATCAGAGGACCAATAATGCCTGCCTGAAGGACACAAGGAGCCTTATTGGTGCAGTATAGCTACATTGGAGCACTTTCTTTAGCAATCAGTCATTGCCCATCTAACTAAACATACAAGGTTCCAGGAATGCCAAATGCAAAATGTGAATACAAAAGGGTGACCATCAAACAATACAAAGTGCTTACCACTAATGAATTGTATATCAAGTGTTCTCTCCTGTCAGCTACTGGAGGTCGAATAAGTTCACCAGTATATTCAATCACCTTTAGTGCAATAAACATAAAAAAATTTAAGTGATTGCGTCGAAAAGTTGTATCAAATATATGGTGATAAAATCTATTTACCATGTCTCCAGCTCTATGTGGACATTTAGCAAAGACGCCAAAACCATGTATACCAGACTTACCTGAACTCAACAACATTCTCAAAGGTTAACAACAATTGATATAAAATGACAAACCTTTAAGGACAAACCAGACACAGTTTGAAAAGAGACACACGATCCATTGATAACATGAAAAAAAAAATATTCAAATCAAATGCATGGAATTAAAACTTAAAAACGTTCTTCTTTGGCGACATATTGCCATTAATGATGTCCTCTATTCACAGAGAGAGACAAAGGGTTATATGAAGCCAGGTCGATAGAAAATATTTTTGAAGCCCCTCTATGAACATTAATGCATCAAAATAACATGATTATCTGCCATCATATATAAGTCTTGAAAAGAAATGCAGAAAAGCATATAACTAGACTTTCTCACAGAAATAAAGAGTAAAGAGTGAAACCTAGAGCACAAAGATATACACACAAATCGATCAAGGAAAATAAAGAATGTGCAAATGAAAAACTGATAGATCAAAGATATATGGCACCAGGGACAGATCAATTCAAAGAATGATGCACTGTTGAATTTCAATATGATGATAAGGAAACTACAGTAACGAGAATAAAGATTGCAGAGACATTGTGAAAAGATGTACAGGCAAGCAGAAAATAGAATGACAGTTTCCAACATTTGTGATTATAGCTAGATCGACGAAAATAGAGCAGCAATAACCAAAAGAACAAAACAGCCAATTAAACATGTAATCAAAAATGTTTAATCATGAGTAGTCAGAACAACTTGACCATGAGACACAACTAGATGGTGTGCAAATCCGTGGTACAAATGGTGGTAAAACAGAAAGCAGTCAATTGGGAACCAAGGAAGACTGGAATGAGTAAACTACCGGGGGTGGATTTTTATCCATTGAGAAGCTAACAAGGATTCATTCAATTTTACAAAATAATTAGATAATTTCTCCATCTCTCCAACTAAAAGTATGATAAAAGAAATAGAAGCATTACAGCAACACCAGATTAAAACCAAAAAAAAAACCATAGATATATGCAGAAAAATTTACCAAATGCCAGCCTCTTTTTAAAGGTCTCCCTCATGTATTTGTACTTCTCAGCCATTGAAAGAAAATTTCTAGATGGATCGAGTTGAGAAGTTTTTAGCTTCTGAAGGTCATTAGAATATTTAGAACCAACAAGTGCACTGGTTGATATTTTGTTCCCCAAGGACATATGGGGGCTGTAGCCACCAACCAAGTATGGTTTGTTCTCCACATACAGGCGCTTTGATGAAGCTGCAGCAAGGACTTCAGGTTCCTTTCTCCCTCGCCTTCCGAAACAATTATAAGGCTCTATCCACAATGACAAACAGAAATCATATATCCATTATGACAGAAAAATGTACTATGATTTATAGTCGAAGTCATGCAAAAAAGGCCCAAAGCTGCAATCAAGGCATCTGCACCTTAAATGCAAACAGTCAAATTCCAGCAAAAGTAACAAGAAATGGAAAAGCTTAAAAGAAAAAGGAAAGAAAACTCAAGAATAACCAAATGGACTGCCTCTAATACTTGTAACACTTGTAGAATTTAAGATACATAACCTCTTCCATTACATTGAAACAGAGTCAATAAAAAGTTCTATTGCATTTTAACCTCTTCCATTACATTGAAACAGAGTCAATAAAAAGTTCTATTGGATTTTATTGAGAACCTATAGTGTCCATGTATTTCTAAAGAACACAAAATTCACAAGGAAAACATGAAATTCCATCTAACATTTCCTGAAACGGGTATATTTGTGTCAGAACACTACAACATATGTGGTTGATGGTGAAGTATACTCGAAACCACTTAAGAGTTTGCACTTTCTTGAGAACCTATAAAACCCTCTTATCTTAAAGAACAAAAAACTTGTCTGGAAGGGTAAAAAAGGAAAATCCCACGTACTATTTCTTGGAACAGGTGAAAGTAAGTTACAATATTAAATATGATGACTGGTGAGCCAATGAGTAAATAAAATCTGAAACACCAACAGAGAAGCAAGCAATCAGAAGAAAAATTAAAGCCAGATTAGGCATTCATTACCACTTCGAACATGAATTGATGCTTAACAAAGTATGGCACATGTTGAACATGCACACTTTTGACCGACTGAATATCTAGGCTATCAATTTATCAGATAATTTTCTTTCACTGAAGATTGATGGCCTGGGACTTCCAAGAGTTAGTTTTTAGGAGTTCAACCACCATGGAAACCAATTTCTATCTCCTTTTTTGAAACTATAGTAATGAATTCAGAATCACATACGAAGCCAACTTCTAGTTGCTATCCCAAAAGCTTTTTAGCATAGCCTTGAAAAAGAATTAAGCACTAGCTCTAGAGCTTATATTGCCTCAAAACTTGATTAAGGCTCAAGTTGCTATCACCTTAGCTTTTTATAATAGCCTAGCAAGAAAACCAGGCAGTATAGCAAGTGAACTTTTTTGGCTTCAAACCTTAATAGTTACAGCAGTACTAGGAATTACATGTAAAAGAATTCCAAAGAAATAGATAGAGTGACACTTCTTCAAATGAGTTAAATTATTTGCAAAGCATGATAAACTAAAATCAAACAACTCAATAAGAATCTGTATTCAATCAATATTCTCTGTTCTCATTAAGTAGGAGATTCATAACTTTACTAAGCTCTTATGAACTCTTGAGATCTTCCTCTCTCTTTCTTCCTTTGCTTTCAACATTTTCTTACTTCCCCCTTCTAGTTCTTTTAATATCTTCTCACCAGTTTCCTAGCTTTTTCCTCAATTAAATTTAAATTAACCCCTAGCAGAATAAAGTAGAATGAAAAAGTTGTCCATACACCAATTATGAAATTGAACTGCCACCCTTACAAGCATTAATATATTTATAAATGTACTCGAGAATATTATTGTAATGGGAAACATGAACTTGATGGTGTACCAGTGCGAGCACAGCCTGTAGGATTTAATGGAGGAGTGTAGTCTGCATGTTCACAGGCTTTTTGACCAAACCGCTCATTAGAAGACAAACATTTTTTGGATGCAGGCCTATGTCTCCTGCAGAAGGAAAGTAGCTGAATGCATTGATCCTCCTCATCCTCATCAAAAGGAATCAAATGAAGTCTATCCTCATCCGCAGGCTATACAGAACAGGGAGTAGAAGAAAATGTAAGGAAAAAGAAAATACTTAGCAGTTAATAACTAACAAAACAAATAAATATTGTAAAAATATAATGATAATGCTCTTATAGAATGGAATTATCCAACTAGACATACGATTCAGTGAATATAAGAGAATTTGATACCTCAAGGCAAAAGCCAGCAGCACGTGCACAAAGAGGATGATAAGCTACACGACAATTACTGTTCGAGCACTGTAAAATGGCAATAGTGAGTGATATTGGCAACAAGCAACAATAACAAAAACAAAAAGGTACTTTTACATCAAAAAATCGAGTGATATAGTGTATGCACATGAATGAATCAAACTATGTACAACATTGCTTCATATCCAATGACCAAACTAATTGCCCCCATTATCTCTTGAACAGAGCCAAATTTGTCCACCTAAAATGAAAATGTACGGCATAAGGAAAGAAAAGATGTTCTTATTATTGAGAAGAATTAAACTAACAGACAAATGTTGCCTCCAACTTCCAAGGCTCTATTTGTTTAAGAAATAATAGGTCAAATTCAAAAGCAAAAATTTCCAACAAATGGTGGACTGAACACAAGTATTTGTGTGATCATGATGATTTGTTGAAGAAATTATAGGTCAAAAGCAACATTTCCAATAAATGGAGGACTGAACAAAAGTATGTGTGTGGTCACGATGATTCAGATTAGGTTTAGACTATCCAGGAATCATATCACGAAGCGAGTTTCACAAATGTCCGTTGAATGTCAACAACTTGGAGTCGTATCAAACAAAAAGACTAGGGAAGTATCTGTAGCAACTCTTATAGCTAGGAAAAAGAATTAAATAAGGGAAAATAGCAGCATTAGTCCCCAACCTAGTTGCTTAGTAGCAAAGTAGTCCACATTTTATTTATGTTGGCATTCACATCCTCAATTTATTATTTTTGTAGCACTGCACCCTAATTCACTGAATCCATCCAAACAGCCATCAAATTCGCAGGTGGGATTCACATGCTATATTTATTGAGGGTCAAAATTGTCAAAACACTATAAAATCTTCTTCGGAAACATTATTAGCGCAAATTTAGGCCAAGTCCCTGCCATACAGGCTGCATTATGTGCAGGAGAGGGGGGATGGGGGCAGGTGGGGAGGGGATTAAGGTTGTGGAGGTTTGGAGGGATAAGGGCAGCTGGTGAGGATGAGGAGTTTGGGAAAGATGCAATTGTTTTTTTTTTCTTTTTCTCTTTGTTTTCTATTTAGCTTTTTCCATTTTTTGTTAATTAAAACTTAAAAGTAAGGGTAGAATTGTAACTTCAAGTCAACAGGCAGTTCAGTCCAATAAGGACTGAGGTGCTATAGAAATAATAGGTTGGGTTTGCATGTGCCAAAAAAAAATAGAATGAGGGCATATTTGCTACTAAGTGAATAGGTTGGTGACCAATGCAGCTATTTTCCCATAAAAATATATTGTAGTCTGGAACAAAGGGAGTATCTTTTTCCATCAAAACTCTTAAGCACAGACGCGGTCATCAATATATGAACATTTTTTTATGCCATAACTCAAAAGATGTGAAATAAGTATGAAGTAGCAGACAATAAATGAACAGACAGAAATAACAATGAAAAACTGACCTGAATACATGCTCCATAAGAAACGCCACAGATGCTGCACAACAGCTTCCAGCGGTCCTTATAATCCAAGAGAGAAAAGGAAACAATCACAATATCTCCAATGTGCATGTTGATGCATATTTTAATTGAAATAATCTAATTATACTACAAAAAATAAGTTAATCCTATTAAAAAGCGAGGTACATACAGTAACAATTCAAGCAATACTTAAGGCATCGATAAAATAACTTGCAAACAGAAAACCTTTCAAAACAATGACATACGAAATACTATAAGAAGAGAAGATACCTTATTTATTCTACTTATTCCATCAATGGGTTCCATCTTCTTAATATCTGATAAGCAAGTTTCTGCAACAAAACTAATTATGTCAACAAGTCAGAATAATTTAAAGCAAATAGTCACAATATCAGAATAAAACCTGGTATCCATATGGCACAAGCGAGATGAGCCCAACGACCGTCAGTGGTAGGTTTCATAGCGCCTCCTAAAAGATCATACACACTATCAAATATGGTTTTTGATGATCATATACAGTTAATATCTCAAATATACATTCAAAGGAAGTTTTAAGATCCAAAAAGTGAAAGTGAAGATGTGAAGTACCTATAAGGGGACACAGGCAGCATGGAGGGACGTCAGTAGCCCCTGGACGACATAAGTTGCACAACCAAAGAACACCACCATTAGGCTCTGGTTCCCCATAGCATCTTGCATGAACCTGAATAAATGTTAACAAGTGTATCACAAAAAAAGCAGAAAAAGAGAAGGAGAGGACAAAAAAGAAAAAAAATGATAATATGAAACCTCAAAGGAAATTGAATACACCAGGACAGCGACTATCATAATAAAACAGCAGTCCTGAATATATCTATATTTTAAGAGACAGTACAGCCTTGAGATCCCATGGGAAGCTATTTCCACTGGAATTCTAGACAAAAGCAATAATTGTTAAAACATCAACTAGACATTTGATCACAATTTTTTATATTTAAAAATGAGAAAATTTAATTTTTTTCCCTAGATTTCAATGGTTTTTGGACGTGTATTATTGCAGTACGAAGCTTTCCATAACTATAAACTAGAGATCATACTGATAATTAGTTTAACTCCAATAATATGATTAAAATACGCCAGAAGACCATAGTCCACCATTGGGTGGGCTTTAGCTTCACAGACCAGTTAAGTGGAATTAAGCAAGTAATTTGAACAATAAGAATGTGGCACCGCCAACGCGAAGCAACAGAACATTCAATGATCTCAATTCAAAGTTCAGAAAAACAGTAACTTCATGCTGTTACAAACACTCGAAACAGGAAACTCCCTAAAAGCTTGGTGCCAAAATTGTAATTACAGTGTAATGGACAATGGCAAAGCTCTTTAGTACCCAATTCCTTGCCTATGAATAGGTCCTATTTGCTGTACGGATGCATCCTATCACAGCAAAAAATCAATTCTTTTTACAAACAGAGGAGAATACTAACAAGAAAGATAATGCAGACTTACCATCATTCTGCATTTATCACACTGCAGAAACAAATTATTCTCATACTCCTGAGACAAAGAATCAACATTAGAAGAACCCAACCTATTGGAATTCAGATATGCTAGATAACTGAGAAAAATGACAAATAAGGCCATTCAATATCTTTCAAAACAAGTTAGTGGTATTTTTTCTGTTAAGAGTTGGAATTATATATAGAAAGCAGCTTTACCTCATCCATATGACAAACATTGCACTTGTCAAGGTCCTTCCATTCTACATGAACAGGCCTGTAAGTAGAAGGCAAGCCTTTGTGTCGTTTAGAAGAAGACTGGGAGGATTCAGAAAAAAGTCTGCCATTTGATAATTCCTGTCGATACCAAGATCATTAATAGTAAGAAAAGCATCAGAGATGATCAGTACACAGAGAATCTTATAACTCTGAAAGACTTGAATGGCTATCTCTCATAATGGGAAAGCACTGGAAACAAAAAATCATACTGTATCCTTTACCAAGCACTAACTGGATTAGAAATCAAGGATCATACATCCAAAAGCTGTCTTGAACCATGTGGCTCGCATGCCAGGAAATCACAAAAATTAAAATTCCTTAATGGATATATCACGTATATTGGAAAACTAGCATATGACAAAAAAAAGTGTCAAACAAAACCTTCAGCATTAAAATTTGAAAAAAAGGAAAAAATGCATTGGGGTTCCCCAGCGTATTAGCAATATTACACGTTAGTACCCAATATCTTTGTGAAAGTTAGGAAAAATTGGAAAAGGAAAAGAAAAATTTCTCTCCTCATCCACTTCTGAATGGGCGCCCTTATAGTTCATCCCCCTCCTCACAAGGGCTACGACAAGATCCTATATTGCCATCCCTCTTCATCATTGCTGCAGATTACTACTCTCGCCTACTCAAGCAGCGGCTCCAAAAAAGACTTTCCCTATTATGGGTTATAGGCATAGAGGTAGTAATCATGTATCATATCTTTCTTTTGTGATGACATGATCATATTTGCTACTGGCCATAAGCAATCCATCCGGAGGTTACTAGAATGTTTGGAGCATTATGAGGACATTTCTTATCAGTTGGTAAATAGAGACAGAAAGTGAATTTATACTGCCTCAAAAGGTCTCCATTAGCCAAATCAGAAGATTGGAGGAGCTGACTGGCTTCAAGCACCAACAGCGGCCATTTACATATTTGGTGGTTCCCTTATATAAGGGGGCTAAACGGACTTTCTTATATGATGACCTTATTCGGATGGTCAGGAATAGAATGTCATGTTGGGCTCCATGTCTATTATCTTATAGAGGCCAGATTACACTGTTGAAGTCCGTTCTTTCCTCTATACCACTTTATCTACTTCAAATTATGCAGCCTCCCAAGGCTGTGGAAGTTGTTGAGTATAATTGCGCGATTCCTTTTGACTCCAGGGATCTGACGAGTAGGTTACACTGGAGGAGATAGAAGGAGCTTTGACTTCCAACTGATGAGGGATGACTAGGCTTCAGGAGATTGCAAGACATTAATCACGGAGATCGTTATGGGCTCACTCCTTATTGGAGCAGTAGTCCCATATTCAGCTTCACCTGTTTGGAGGAGGTTGAAGCTGGTAGGACCAAAGGCTAAGTTACACATTGCGTGGCATCTTGATGCAGAACATATATTCTTCTGGCATGATTGTTGGACGGACGAGGGAACTTTGACGTCCTTATTCCCACACATTTGAGAAGGAGCGGAATTTTTATGATGACGTAGGATGGGATATTGGAAGACTGTTATAAGCTCTACCACCATCTATGGTTGAGATGATTGGGGCTATACATCTATGTGTAGAAGTCCAAAATCTATTAATTTGGATGGATACACCCAATGGTAGTTTTACTACCAAGTCAGTTTGGCAGCTAGTTTGTTCTAGTCGACAGTCCCAAAATTCATATTGACTGATGTGGAGCTCCGTCATACCTACTATAATTTCCTTCTACTAGAGATTGTAACAGGATTTGATACCGATCGATGTGGACATTCAAAGGAGGATCGATTGTCAGATGGCCTCCCATTGTCAGTGTTGTTCCGAGATCGAGACTATTGCACACATTTTCAAGGGCATCACAACTTCTAATCAGGTATATCATCATTTTGAAAATATTTTTCAGGTACCTATGAGTTCATGAGAAGGAGTTAGACAACAGTTCCAGAGATAGAGATATTCGGGCAATTATTTTCGAAATGGGTACATTCACATTATCACTCCTTTATTGATATTTTAGTTCTTATGGATTGAGAGAAATTATGCGAAGCACATGGGAGATACGCATTGAGCCTAGGTGGATCATTTAGAGAGTCCACCGCATGATTTTACTTCTCCACGAGTCGTTTATTCCGACATATTCATTGCATGGGGGCTTTTAACTATCGCCCCACCTTTTTGTATTTCTTTGACTCTTCCTCCCTAACACCCCTTATTTTGGTTCATTGACATACTCCACCGATAGGATCCTACAAGACCAACACCGATTGATGCGTTAAGGATGGTTTTACTAGCAATGGGGGTATTATTCAAGACCATAATGGTTTAGGGCTTTCTCGTCATCATATAGAGGGTGCCTTATTTTGGAGGCTGAGTAACGTGATGGAATTTTACTTGCTAGCCGGCTTGGATTATCTAGCATATGGATGAAAGATGACTCGTATGTATCCGTCTACTGCATCATTAGGAATGGAGGACCATGGGAGATTCAAATCATCCTCAGATCGAACACCTTCTTTCATTTGACCGTGATAGTTTTTTCCACATGTACCTTGAGGGGAATAAGGTTGTTGATTCACTTGCATTCGATGGTTGGAACCACCCTTATTATAAGATGTATGAACCACTTGACCCACCAAGACGACTTTGTGCTCTTGTTCAGACTAACAGATATGGACTTCCTAGCATTAGATGACGTTAGTTTGCTTTTCATTTCCATTCTTTGTATAGAAAGTAGTACTTCCCCATTTATTTCATTACCTTATATGCTGGATTGTTTTCCTTTTAAAAAGTCAGGTTTATGTCGCCTTCCTCTTGTTCTCGTGAGTTTGATTTATATACGGTCGGGGAATCCTAACCCCTATCAATCTTCTTTGGTGGATTCTGAAAACTTACTAAGATAATGGTGATGCTTTGTTAAGAAAAAAATGATATCCATCCCAGGCAGAGGGTCGGGAGGAAGAAAATAAACCTGAGGAAGTTGAGGTTTCAAGGGGAATGGTAAGGGGTTAGGTTGGGTTGCAAGAGGAGGCTAGAGGCCATACGGGCTTTAATTTCATAATGCATGGTGAAAAACATTTTCTGACTTTTAATTGAGGAAGCACGAGTATACCTAAATAATTTGAAATATACAAGATTCAAATGTTTTCCATGTTACGAGAAAAAAACAAATCCACATTTTTATAGTCATATTTCCATTCAATATTTTTTAATTATTTTTAGAGTGAAAAAACTGGATATGACAGCAAAAATTATATTTTTCCTTTTGAGTAGAAAATTTTCAAAATATCCAAGGCTTAGACAAATAAGTACTTGTAACCAAGTACCATAACGTAGTTGGAATCACATATAAAGACAGCTGCATTGTTCATGTGACATACCTTTATGAGTTTTGATACTTCCGGGTGTGAAAAACCAAACATATCAGATCCAGATTCAAAACCCCGTTCAGATTCAACTTCAGCTTCACAATCAGGACTGCTTATTTGCACCTTCCTAATTCTTTTGTATATTTTATTCCAGCAAGCAGATGGGGTGGACCCCTTAAACTGCAAAAAATTTGCCGCACAAATAGAGTAAAGCTGCATTAAGCAGATGTAAGATAACCAGTAAATATGAATTCAAAGGAAAAAATTAATTGGGTAGGAGTGATTATCTATGAAATTTACATGGTTCATTTGATCATATTTTGATCTTACCCAATTACCATGTTCCTAGTGTAATAAAAAGACATTCAAATGTCACGTGAGTCCAAAAAATGAAAAAATTAGTAACGAGTATGGAGAAATTAGTACAAGAAGCCATGACAATATCCAAAAGAAAAAATAGGGTGTATTGTATGTGAGGCTCGAATCGATGAAATCGGTGGAGAAATTGTGTCGACCTATAGCTAAATCATTTCTGTTTTAGACACATACACGCCAGGCCCCTTTACTCCTCAGTCAAAACAAAGAACATATCAAATCAAAAAGGATTTATGCAATTAAAATAAAATTGCAGAAAAGTATACTAGCAAAAACCTAATTACTTGAGAAAACTAGTGGTGGTGAAATTACGTTGCACGTTATTCTAAGATTTTTTTTGTCTTGTAAAATTTTTAGTTTACATGTTGGATTAATATTAATTGAAGATTATATTGCTTATATAAATCGTTTTTCACTTTTTCTTGAATTTCACATAATGTAACATAAAAATAAAATAATAAAATTTAAGCTTTAGATCTATCCATGTTGCTATCTTTGACAAAATCATAATATTATTCATGAAATAATGAATTTATAACTTCATTCCAACTACTTGTGATCTTGATTTAATTTGTCATAAAATTGGGTAAAACCTTGGATTAATGCATAGAAAACCTCGAATTTCTTAAACGCAATTATAAATGTTTTCAAATAATTTTCAACTAATCGAAAATATCCTTCACAATCTCTCACTCCTTTGATTGAACATATTAATATCAAAAGTTAAAAACTGACCTATCAAATGAACTCAAAAATTCAAACAGATTAAAACTGGAAATTTAAAATCTTCATTAAAATCTAATCACTATTAAAAAATTAAAAGTTTTAAAACATTCTAAAGCTAAATGAATATAAAAAGTTAACAAATGGCTGGCCAATCAAATGAACAAAAGATTTAAACAGCTTGAAACTCAATAATTTTAAACATTAATCACATATTACCAAGAATTAGTCAACGATCCAATCCTCCAAAAGAAAGATAAAACAAAAAAAAAGTGTACCCAAAATCAATCAACCAAAAGCAAAAGACATAAAGAGTCAAACGAATTTGAGAAGCTAAAATGATCCCTAAATATTAGTGGGTTAATTAAGGGGTTTTAACTTTTACTTTAATGGGTTAAGTGAAGAACTTTTCATTCTAAAATTATAAAGCCCAAGAATTAATAGGTATTATTGAAATATGTATTTGAGGATTAAAAGGAAGAAGTCAACAAATCTATTAATATGTGAATTGGGAATACTGTTTAAAAATAAATAAAAAATTGAGTAGAAATAAAACATGACAATTAATAGGCACGAGGCTATTATTGAAATAATTCAAATATAACTCTGATAAAATTGTCCAAAAAATGATTCTCAAACTCATGTGATACTTAATATATTATAGATTATAGATATATCGTCAGTTGAAAGTACTGAAATGCAAAAACTGGTTAAAGAAAGCCACTTTGGAAAGTACAAAGGGCGACATAAAGGAACAAAGACCAAATATTACGAATAGACAATATGTGCTCAATAAATGCACATTATAAGTAAAGATAATAAATTATCTACTAGAAGCCGCTTGGATACATTGAATGCCGTTATCTAACAACTTGAAATCAGTTATAATGGTTAGAACAAAATGAATACTTATGGGATACTAGACGAGGAATTAGGAGTGGTGACAAATTGATTATTTTGAATCAACATAAATGCACTACATATACCTCCTGTCCATTGTCTGAAGTAACTCTAAATAGAGGTTTGGTCCTTGAGTCAGCATCTCTCAGTACTTCCATCTTATATAAGGTACATACACTTGGATCTGATGCACAAAATCAACATGAAAAAGGAAAATTTAGATGAAACCAAAAGTTTAGATGTCAAGCAAAAGAAATAATTAAGATTTGGATAAAACTAAAAGGAAAGTTTCAAATAACAACCCACCTGTTGTTGAAAGAAACTTCCTCGTGGCAGTATAGCCTTCCGGCCATATAAATCTCTCATCTTGGAAATTATCAGTGTCTGTGACAATCTTTCCTGCATGACATCACAGGGCCACTTGACATTCATTAGATGAGTTGTTAATTGCCGTGGAAAATTGTATTTTATCCACATATATAAATGAAATTAATTAGTAAAGTGATGCAACCAAATAGGTTTCTCATTTATATCCTCTGATGTTGCAGAAACAACAGGTACGGAACTATTGAACAATAAAAACAAAGGGAAGAACAGGAAATCCTAGGTTTTGGAACCACAAAAATGCTCAACCACAGCTAATTGCAGGCCCTTGTGCATATAAAGTCCAATGACAGTTTAGACATAAGCCATTAAACACTTATATAATAAAAATTAACAACATGCACATACAACATAGTGCACTAGTGTAGCGCTGCAATCTTTCATCATTACATCAATGCAACAGTGTTAATATATAGAGATTTACCGAGGCTTAGAATTCGCAAATCCCCTCCTTCAAATGGGAAAGTTTTAAGGTCTTCAAGTTTCCTCCGTATCTGTTTATCGTCCACGCACTCTTCGCCGGATTCTTCTTCCCCTCCCTTTTCACAATCATGATCATCACCATCAACGCCATCTCGCAGTCGCAACATTCTTTTCGGGAGCTTCTGTTCACTAAGATACCTGATGAATCCAACGACACTTTAATTAGTATCTTCCAAAACTTCTACTCTTACTCGAATCCGACAATTAAATGCAAATAACAAGAAATATGTCATTATATCCAGGCTACTCAACATCCTCTTCACATGTAAAAAAATTGTCTAATTAAACATTTACAATTTATATACGACTGAAATTTGGGATGCCACCAATTTCCATGAGGAAATGAAAATTATCCACATGTTAGTGTTCTAAAATACGTGCATATGCTCAAAACTTTCTCAAAATGCCTCGCACATGGGGCATGCAAGTGATAATGCGGTCAACCCATTTCATTAACCGCATATGCACGCTTAAACGTCACAATGCACACGCATTTTTGTGTTAAAAATTGTCGAAATTAGCCTAACAAAGTTCAGCCCATTTTATAACTTTAAAAAAGCAACTTGAGCCCAACATCAAATTTATCCAAATCACCCACGCCCATGAATTATATACAACAATCTGTAGGATTTTGACGTTTTAAAAAAAAAAAAAAAAATTGTAGAGTTGCAAACTATCTATGTCGAGCTCAAGCTTCCTTCTTCGGTCTTCCTCTAATTTTAATAAAAAGTTATGCTAGTAATTCACAATCTTTGATTGTTGATGGTTGTGATGATTAGGAGGAGATTGAGAATAATATGTTACCGTCTATAAGAGGTAATAGAAATTCTCAAATTAAAATAAGAAAGACTGATGAAGATAATTGTGCATCGGATGACATGAATGATGACTTGGATGAAGAAGGGGAGATTTAATTGGAATCGATAGAGTTAAACAAGATTTAAGATTTTTTTTAAATCGGTGTGTGTCTAATCTAATTCCATGAATTGATTACCAAATAATTGCATTAGTATGATTTTGAGCAATATTTTTTGTGGAAAATTTGAAGAATATGAATAAAGTTCAAATAATTGTAGTATTTATGATTTGAGCAATATAATTTTTTTTAAAAAAAAATAGAAAAATATGTATAAAGTTTAAATAATGCATTATTTTATTTATTTATTAGTTTACAATATTTAAAATAATATTAAAGATTGAAAAACACATAATTATGCATTCGCATAGGCACACATATACTTATAATACTTGATACTCTGACAATAACGCATTGCCATTAATTACGCATTTTAGAACCTTGGTTTAGAGACTGAGAACCAACAAGAAATCAGGAACCAAATTTATCCAGACATGTGCTAGGACACCTAATTAGCAACAAACATCCTAAGTAACAAAATCTAATAGATTTGCCACACCTCAAATTCCTATCCACTAGGTCCAGACATGAAGTATTTTCGTTTTTCAATTACTAGCATCTTCCAATAAATCTACACTTACGACGTAATAAATGGATTTAACTTATATTTTGAGATATGCAACAATATTGACACTCAAATAAGATCTCATTCTTTCTTTGCACAAGATTCCAAAGCTATACAAGATGTCTTAGTATATCCCTCACTGAGCAAACCCCTTCATCTTGTTCTCCATAACCATAATGATCAGCACACTGGTTAACCGTAGGATCCATGATCTAAAATGATGTCATTTAGATAATGGATCAACTGAACTAGGCTCAATAAGAGAACAAGGTGAATTGTTCTTATGTGCATATTAAAAACCACGTAGATCTAACATATTTAGAAAATTAAGAAAGCAGATCATATGTTGTCACATAGTAAAATGGTATGGAAAGATTTCAACTACCAACTATCTAGCATATAAATTTCCATCTCATGCTTCCATTCCTCTTCCTACTTATTCTCCCTTAACCGTTCATAGGGATGGCAATTTCCCCCTCCAAACCAGATCCCGTGGGGCAGCTGGGCAGTTTTGGGGCCCTGCAGGGACAGGGAAGCCATCCCGTTGCCCTCCCTAACCATGCAGACATCTTCGTCCATGCTGAAGGAACTAACACGAGAAGGCTATTAAGTCAGCTCATTTCTTGCTCAGATGATCTTGAACCATCCTTGTAATATTTTGGCCATCTTTATATTTATAAATTTCAAGTGTTCATACATTCCACATGTACGTGCAATAAAGTATGCCCATTAGCCTATATCTCATATAAAATAAGCAAGCACATAATCATGAAAAATCGCGTATTATGAGCATATTTGGCAAATAAGTAGCTATCTTATACGCCTTGAGGGCCACAAATTGTGTGGACTAGAATGTGTGCCGTGATTGCTTATATTTTCCTTCTACTTCATTTTTCTCCATTGAGTTCCTCTTCCTCTCTCCTTCCTTTTCTTTTCCTTCAAATCTACTTACTTTCTACCTTTTTCTCTTTCTTGCCCCCAAAAATTCTGTTCACCCATCATTTTTCAGTCTTGAGTTATTTTTAAAGACAATGAAGCAACACGTAACCTGATTTATTTCCAAAAGAGGCAATTAACAACATTTTAATCATGATACAATACCTAGTGTTGGGTACTCACTAAATAATTTTTGGTGGCTGTTCTTCTAAGGTCGCATCACCTATTACATAATCAAGTGTATCTTCTCAATTAAGAACTGATCCTTCTTATTTATAAAACTAGCAAGACATGCATGAATGAAGTTCAACAAGCCACATCATCAAATTCAATCCACAGGTGCACATCCATATACGCTTCTTTTTCTATGTAAAGGGCGTTACAGGTCCTTACCACATTATCTCCAAACACAACAGTTTCTGAGTGAAGCTCTCTCAATAAAAATAAAGTTCGGCTAATGGGTTTGAGATCAAAAATCAAAACACGAAAATGGGGAAGGGGACTAATGGTTGGAAAATTAAGAAAAAAAATATAACTAGAGAAAAGGTTAATTTCCAAAATGCTTTAGAGAGAGTAAAACCATATCACAGAATAATACAATGTGTAATTCAGACACAGTCAAAGTTAAAGTCTAGATCCCCAGAATACTGCATTTGAACTCTCAAACATTTTTTCAGGACCTTTTAAATGAATTTGGCAGTGAGAATCTAATACAGGTCATATTTAAACCTCATAAATAGAAGAAATACGAACTTTAAGGAACTCAAGTAAATAAAAATTACATTTTTGCTTCCTCCAATGCTCGAACAAAATTTGGTTTCTTGCACTTTAGGTGATAGGAAGAAAGAAGTCCTCGGAGAAATGAAATAACTTGTTTTCTTGTAACCCTGAAGATCAAAATATGGAAATTGCATTAGACAACCTCAACCAGCCTGATGATATTAATTACTAGAGGATCTCCTGCCTGAAGACCACAGTGGAAAAAAATAAATTCCTGTGAATCCATTAAAAATTATATACCTAGCAAAATCATGTGTGCCAAAAAATTGCACTGGGACTGATTTTCCTCCAGAAATTCTATTTAGACCTTTGTGTTTACCGACAAGAGATTCACTCAAAATGATTGATGGCCACATAGCATGTCCTGTATCAGAGACAGTGTACAATGGATGTTGATAAATAGCCAAAAGATAAATGTGCAACCTCTCAAAAAGCTGAACTTGCACCCAAACAAGAACATAAGAATTAGCAAACCACATAAGTAAAATGAAAAGAACCCAGAGATAGATCATAGTATCAAAACAAAGCAGCAGAATACTATGCCACCGCTAATTTCAGAAAGAATCGACAGAAATTTTAAAATCCATTAAAACATTTGCATTGTTTAAAAATAATAGCATGTTAGCTAATAATGCAGAGCAGCTAATGATTGAGTGCATAGAGAATCTGCAAAATGAAAGATTGGCCTTTTAAATACCAATATTAGTCATCAAATTAGGAAAGCAAGGATTGGGAAGGAGTTTATGAAAGTTCATTGTAGACTACATTGGAAACTAGTCCAGATCTGTGATCTTGATTATAAAGATTGAGTGATGACAAGTTAACAAAACAAGTACTTCTTTCATCTTTTTTTCATCGGCAATAAGTTACAGTTTCTAGATAAGAAATTTCCTTAATTAGATGCTAATTGTTATTAATGCATAATAACTGTAGCAAATTTTTAGATGACCATCCTTATATTTTTAGTATGGGAATGGAAATGGGATAGGTTTTAGTGTCTTTATGGCCTCTACATCGAAAGAGTTTATGGGTTTTGATGTTACTTTAATTGTTCTTCGTTGGAAAGATTTAGTTTTTTCCATATATTATTTCATTGGAAATGAATGGGAAGAATGAAAGGTTGGAAAAAAGAAAGGATTTTTTAGTTAATTTATTCGAACCCTCTTCTCAGAGAACAAGAAAGGCGTGGCAGGTATGGAAACTGAAATACTCAATCTTCAGTGTAAGTGACTTCATTTTATTTTTGTTGATAGAGAATGTCACGTGCTCTTGCTAACTGACTGCTACATATACATAAGGCTATGAATAATAACTGTATTTCTTTAATTAAGAATATTTTTTCTTACCAAACAAAGTTGTTGCTTTGCAGTCTTTTTCTTCAGTTAAGATGAGAGGTACATTTGGTTAGTTTAAGTGCAATTAACATCCTTTATTTCGTAATTTTACGTTTTGAATGCTATCGTGTCAACATTTCTTGAATGGACAGACTAATGTTCTACAAATCATTGTTTTCATAGTTGGGAGACTTAAAAGTATGCTATGAAGTACTAAGAGATTTATGACACTGGACATTTTGCATGGTTCTACAAGTTTCTCGTATCAAAGCTACATGTTATGAAGTGCATTGTGGATTTTCCAATTATGAACGAGTATTTATCAAAGTGCACAACCACAAATCACTGTATCCATGCTCCAAATGCACTGTTTGACATGTGATTGACGGTAGCAGCTCATTATGATGGGATGATAAATAACTGTCGTCTAATATCGTTCTGCGTTACTTCTTCAAGATCAGTAAATTTCAATGCATGTCTAGGTATAAAGCAACATATACCAGGATTGTCTGAACATAACATCTGCTGGAAACATGTACTTTCAACCTTATGTAAAATCAAGAGCGGACGGAGACATACCAGTAAGTTTTGCCCAAATTATGTCCCCAGGCTCAAGCTCATGGCAATCATCCAAACTAGCAGCCAAGGCCACCATCTCATTCACATCTATTCCATCAGATTCTGAGCTCTTGTCCATGTACCTCAATTTCAAACTCTGCATTTCCTGAGAAGATACATAAAACTTGACTCTTTCATTTGATAAATTCAAAGTCTCTTCATCTCCATCTTCATACTTCACCTACATTTACAAGGCTGTTACCAAAGTGTTCATCGATAATATCACATGCATACTCACAATACATATATAGCTCAAACTATTGAGGTAAAAGATTATTACATGGTGCCTGGAAGTTTCAGAAATGTAACTGACAACATGACCAGAATACCAATCCGCATCCAGTGGCCAGAACACCTGTTCCAGATGACTATTAAATTACATTTGCCAAAAAACATAAATATAAAAATTAGAAATCAACCATCCAATTGTACAAAAAATGTGCCCATATAAGGTTTTATGAGAATACGTAATCTATAACAAGGTCCTTTTTTGTGAACAAGCAACAGAATATTATTAATAATGACAAAATATACACACATCAAAAGGACAGGAAATCCTTGATACCTGTATGTACAGTATTTAAGTTTAATAAAGATCATACCTTGCATTGCAAACCAATAAACTTCTTGGGATCAACACCTTCAAAACTCAACCTGTATCCAGTAATACGGTTCAATTGAATAACCAAAATAATAGTCATTAAATTATATTAAAATTTTAACCACGAGTAATTAGGTAAAGAGAGAAAAGGAAAAAAAAGGAAAAGAAAAAGAAAATGGCTTACCAAACCCATTTCTTGATCCGAACAGACCCCGAATGCTTCAATCCGTTTCCCAAACAAACACGGTCAATATTTTTCCGCTTCCTAAGACTCCCACTTTTATTAACTTTACTGTCCAAGTTCCAATTTTTCCTACTATTTACTTTTTTTACATTATTTCGTGTGTCTCCTAACCCCAATCGATCATCTAATGTACCTAAATCGTTACAGTATACCCCCAATTCCATTTCCTCGTTATCCCCTGCCGTCTTCTGCTTCTTCTGCATGAATCCACTTTCCATCCCTTCTTCACTATCGCCTTCTTCGTTCTTGCTCTCCTTCAGAATCAGCTTCTCAAAAAATGAAAGTTTTCTTTCTTTCCTTTTTCGGCGCCGCGAGTAAACATGAATCATCCTCGGAATCTCGTACATCATAGGTTCTTCTTTTATTTGACCACAACTGTTGATATGAGGGAGCAACGGCAATTTCCGGGTGGCCTTCACCTTTTTCGATCCACTAGCGCTGACATACGGAGAAGTAGCAGAATACACATCAGACAATGGGACGTACTTGAGACTCTTATTTCCCCTTCCAAGGTCATCTTCTTCAGCATCATGTAAATGCGGTTTCAATCCCTTTTTTCCTTCTTGAATTTGTAACAAATTTGACGGAAAATTAGCCATGGTGGAGAAAAGAAAATATTTTTCCTTCTCTGTTTCTGCGGTCAAATTGAATTTTGTGGGGAGTGGAGTTTTTTATTAGGGTTTTGAAGGAAAATGGTATCGGAGGGAGGTTTTGGGGGAAAAATGGATTTCCCGCCGTTTCACCTGAGAATTGACATGAGAAAATTTGGGGATTACGTGTATCTCTTCTGGGTACTTATATAAACGGTGGGGTGTGGTGGGGTGGGTGCGGAGTGGGATGAGTTGGGATTGGTGTTGGTGTAAAGTATTGTATTTAAAGAATAAGATGGTGCTGAGTGTACATAATAATTTAGGAAAACTCTACTTAGTCATCATTTGTCAATTATGATACTCATTAAATAAATGGTTAAGTATTTGTAGTATAACTCAATAATTTATAAGGTTAATTTTACAAACGATCACTGGACTTACATCAAAATTACAAAACGGTCACTAAATTTTAAAATCGGCACAAATGGTCGGTCAATTTCACATGCGCTTTTACAAACGGTCACTGAAATTTAAATTTCTTTCATAAACAATTACTGAAGGACTGTTATGATTTTAATTCAAATTTAAAGGACTAAAACACGTGAACATATAACCTTGAGGACCTCAAGTGCAAACATCATCAAAAATCCTCCCCCAAAACCATTTTCAGCTGCCACTTTGGGACGAAATTCCAAAACCTTCTGGCCACCAAAAACCAACGGACCAACACTCCACCTTGAAGCACTCGCCACCCTCTACGCAACCCATCCAAGAATTGCCCTTAACTCCAGTGAATTTGGTCGGAATTTTGTCCCAAAGTGAATCACAAAACTGCCAGCCGCCACTTTGGGACGAAATTCCACCACTTTCCGGCCACCAAAACCAACATACCACCTTGAAGCCATTGCTACCCTCTACGCAACGCACCTAAGAATCGCCCCTAACTCAGGCGGATTTGGCCGAAATTTCGTCCCAAAGTGGGCAGCTTGCACAGCACAAAACTGTCAGCCGCCACTTTGGGATGAAATTCCACCACTTTCCGGCCACCAAAATCACCACCAAATCAACACACCACCTTGAAGCCATCACTACCCTCTACGCAACCCACCCAAAAATTGCCCCTAACTCCGGCAGATTTGGCCGAAATTTCATCCTAATATGGGTTGCTAACACAGTACAAAACTGCCAACCGCCACTTTGGGACAAAATTCCACCACTCTCCGGTCACCATCACCATCGAACCAGCACACTAACTTGAATCCCTCGTTGCCCTCTACGTAACCTACCCAAGAATCGCCCTAACTCAGGCGGATTTGGCCGAAATTTCTCCCAAAGTGGGTCGCTCGCACAGCACAAAACTTCCAACGGCCACTTTGGGATGAAATTTCGGTCAAATCCATCGAAGTTAGGGGCGATTATTGGGTGGGTTGCATAGAGAAAAGCGGTGGCTTCAAAGTGGTGTGCTGGGCGAGTGGTTTGGTGGCCAAAAAGTGGTGTAATTTAGCCCTAAAATGGCGGTTGGCAGTTTCGTGATGTGCGAGCAGCCCAGTTTGGAACGAAATTTCGACCAAATCCATCGAAGTTAGGAGCGATTACTGGGTGGGTTGCGTAGAGGGCAGTAAGGGCTTCAAGGTAGTGAGTTAGTCTGTGGTTTTGGTGGCTGAAAAGTGGTGAAATTTCGTCTCAAAGTGGTGGCTGAAAATGGTTTTGGGGTGAGTTTTTGATGATGTTTGCACTTGAGGCCCTTGAGGTTATTGTCCTTTAAGTTTGAATTAAAATCATAACGGACCTTCAGTGACCGTTTGTGAAAGCACATGAAATTTCAGTGATCGTTTCTANGGCTGAAAAGTGGTGAAATTTCGTCTCAAAGTGGTGGCTGAAAATGGTTTTGGGGTGAGTTTTTGATGATGTTTGCACTTGAGGCCCTTGAGGTTATTGTCCTTTAAGTTTGAATTAAAATCATAACGGTCCTTCAGTGACCGTTTATGAAATAAATTTAAATTTCAATGGCCATTTGTGAAAGTGCATGTAAAATTGAGTGACCGTTTGTGCAAGTTTTAAAAATTGGGGACCGTTTTGTAATTTTGTTGTAAATTCAATGATCGTTTGTGAAATTAACCCTAATTTATATAATAATTTAACAATAAATTATATGATGAGATTTAATTGAATCAAAATTTTATTAATTAAATAACTTTCCATTGACACATCATTATTATATAAAATATTATGTAAATAATTATATACGAAAACATTTTTCTAAAAAATAACGTTACTTGTATATAAAGAAATTACATAATAATTTACATTCAGATGAGGTGTCAAAGAGAGTGAAATTTTTTTTTTATTAGTTGGTCGAAAAAAATTTGACTCGATCATATCTAACCCCATCACATGTATGTAAATCATTACATAAACTATTGTATATATGTAGCACAATCCATTTTTAGGACATGTTTGAGTCCACTTTTTGTGTAAAATGTATTTTGGAATAGTAAATTGATGGAGAATGTGTAGTTAAAAAATAGAAAAAAATTGAGTTTGAGTGTATTATTATTTTATTGAAAAATGTGTGGTTGAAAAGAATATAGATAAAAATGTATTTTGTAAATAATGAGAATCAATTTAAATTAGAAGAATAATGATACTCCATTATGTACAAGTAGCATTAGCATTATTGAATCTTAAATTCTCACTACGATGACGTACATGATGTATGTAGAGAGTTACGAAAAGATTTACAGATAGAAAAAGTGTGAAGAAGAGAATAGAAAAGTCAAAATTAATAATTAATTTTAATCGCATAATTCATGAGATCAATAATTTTTTTTAACCACATTTTAATCTACCCGGAACAATGACTAAAGGTACCAAATTGGAAAAATCGTAGTGGAAGCCCTCGACTTACCTGCAGATTTTTAATTTTGATCTTTCAACATTTGTCAATGTAGACTTTTATTGAAACATTTTCATTCCAAATGTGCTTACTTCGTCTTCAAGGAAATGTTTGCCTGCAATTTCATGAATCATTCTTATCTTTCATTTTGTAATGTAAATACTTAAAACTTTTAAAAATTGAAAAATACAAAGTAATGGAGAACATTATCTTCGACTAACTTTGTACTTTTCAACTTTTTACGTTGAAGACCAACTTATTGCAAGTGTATTGCTGAGGACCTTTGCTGCAGTATTTCCCACTTGATAATGAGATATGAATTGTACGGGATGGTTAAGTTTTGTTGTCACAAATAAAATAAATGTATATTTGTGAAGAGTAATTCCAATTGTGCATTAGGTGTACAGATTGAATTTGAGATTTATGACGTGGATATTATTAATTGATTTCATTTAATTTCATTCTCTATTATTTTTCTTTTTCTCTTTTCCACATCGTCAATATGTATACAATTGTGTGTATATAATATTACTCATTTGTGAAGTCCTTGTTTAGTATTCATTATTTCAAAAATAAATTCTTCTTTATCTTATTTTCAATCAAACATTATTCGATAAAACAATATTACACGCAAATCTAAGATTTTTTCATATTTTTTAACCACACATTATCCATCAAATCACTATTCCGAAATACATTTATTTTTTAAAAAATGAGGTTCAAACATGCTCGAAATGTTTTCTAAAAGTCATTTTCAATCATATATTTTTTAGTTTTTAAATATACACTTTTAAAAAAAATCATTTTTCTTGAAAAAGTCTCTGCCAAACAATCTCTAGATCAAATAGACTTTTTTTATTATTAAAAAATTACATAAAAATATATGTTTCTTCAACGTAAAAAATAATTCATGCGTGTTCGTTTATAATGCACCGGTTGCATGTTCGATCCGAGAATTAAACAATATTAATAAAAAAATTAAAATTACGCAAAGTATTATATATTTATATTTAGTCCATGTTTGTTTCACATTCTTTTAAAAAAATTTTTTGTATATATTCATTTTCAACCATGCATTCACACAATAAATTATATAGTTAGTGACGCCTTCCTATACCACATAATGAATACTGCAAAAAGATAGTGAAATATTTAATGGTGAAAATTAAGAATTATTGATATATAAAAGAATTTTTTGTCCTTTAACGGAGAAATCTTTGTGGATTGGACTAATCAGTTTGACCGTTAAACCAAGAATCGATTTTGAAATCGAGTCAAGTAGCCTTTAAAAATCGTGTATTTAAGAAACCAATTGCAAAACCATGCGGTATTGTACACAGTTGACAGAAATTGATTTCATCATTTAACCGGTATATGAATTATTAATGGAGGCTTGATAATTGGACAGAAAAATCAATTATGCTTCAAATAGATCCTATTTAGAGGAAATTATATAGAACTGGATATTTTAAGTTACATTTTCAAAAATCGGATTTTAAGTTTGTTTATACAAAAATCGGATGAAAATTTAGCCCCTACTTGAGCCACATTATTTTTTTTATTCTCATTCTTCTACTCATTTTCAACCACGCATTTTTTAACAAATTAATATTTTTCATCACATCAATAACTTTTTTTTTCTTTTTCAACCACACATTCTTCATCAATATACTATTTCAAAATATATTCTTCCAAAATAATGTGGCACAAACACACATTTGATATTAATAACACTTTTATAAATGTAAATTAATTTATAAACAACCCTACCTCCATCATCCCGCCTCATTTCTCCAATCCCTAAATTTTCATTCTCTCTACCTCTCATCTCGCTCGTCGTCATCACCGGCATGGTACCAACGCTCATAGCGACGAACATTGCTCGCTGCTGTAGAGCCGATCTACTGGAGTTTTGCTTTGTTTGGTGGTTTGATTGCAGCGCCACCTCGATCCGATTTGTAGTTGTGTTTTGTATAGTGATTTGAGCGCCGCCTCGATTCGTTCTAATGGAGTGGTGGTTTCTACATCTGCCTGGATTGCATCCGCGCTAGGTGGTATGTGATGTGAGGGGCGATGACGCTATGAGAGGCGTTGCATCATTATGCAATGGCGATCTTTGTGTGTAATAGAAAAAATGGTGAAATCTATGGGGGGCGGTGGTGATTTGTGCATACGGTATTGTGTAGTGGTGATCTGTAGCGACGATATCGTTGCACAGTGGTGCTGCGCAAAGGGGTTGCACGCGGTTGTAGAGGCGGAGATCGTAGTTGTAGCGGCGCAGGTCATGGTGGCGATGATGATTTTTTATTTGTTTGATGGGTGTTGGTGGTTTCCAGGTTTTAGGGTTGGTAGTTGTTCGGTGGTTTTAGTGGTGTGTGGGTGGTGGTGGTGAAGACGTTGGTTGCGATGTTTGAAATGATGATTTTGTTGCTAATTTTGTTGTTGGGAAGTGGTGGTGATGGTTTTGGTGGTGGTGGGGTGCATTTCTGTTGTTGGCAGAGGTGATGGTGCGTTTCTGTGGTGTTGGTGTTGGCGGCGACGTTGTATTGGTGGTGGTCACAAATGATTTAGTTGACTGTGACCAATAAATTGGTAGGTGTGTGACCAATAAATAATATGTAATCAATGAAATAAATAAATTATGATCAATAAATACTGTGTGACCTAAAAATTTATTAATTTGTGACCAATAATTTAATAAATTGTAACCTAAATATAATTTGCAATCAATTAATTTGATGTTTTGTGATCATAAAATAATTTGTAATTTATAAAATTTGTGATTTGTGATCAATAAATAACATGTGATTATTAATTTGATAGATTTGTGACTGATGAATAAATTGCGACGTATAAATTTTTGTTTTGTGACCGATGAACAAATTGTGACCTATAAAATTATTGAATTGTCACCGCAAAATAATATATGACATATAAAAATTGTGATTTGTTACCAATTATGACCAAATTATATGGATGTGACATTAATATATTTAATTAATAAAATATATGTTTAATTAATCAATTTATAAATAAATTTTAAAAAATTCTGAGATTTGAAATTTTAAACTTAATCTCTTAAATTTGAAATTGGAAAAACAAAACATCTTAGTTGTGAAATATTACCTCTTATTTATGTATAATAAAAGGCCCTCGCTACGGCCCACCAGAATTAAGAAGGGGATTTTTATATTAGATGGGAAAATTAAGGGCTTGTTTGGTGCAAAGTAAAATCATATCTTAATCTAATTCAAAGTTAAACAATAAATATTAACCACATCTTTTATGAGTCCCACAACTTTTCAATAACACATTTCAAAAACTTCTATCACAGTCTAATTTAAATCATCACCAAACACAGCCTAAGCAAATTCATACATTTTAACTTTACATTTCAAAAATAGGCGTTAAACTTATTTTTTCGTGTTAATTTAGATTTAAATAAAATTAAATTAGTAATAAATGGATTGTACAAAATAAATAAGGATAATTTATATCTTAACCGTTTTTTTAATCTTTTCAAAAAAATTATTTACCATAACGTCCCCACTACTTTCTCTCACTACACTCGCCTTCTTCCACAACTTCATCATACTTTCAGCCTTTTCACACGAAATAATCCTTGAAAACCCTCCATTGAAACCGTCTATTAATGGCAGGAGGGCTATGAATTTATGCTTGACTGCGAATTATATCCAATATTTCTTTGCAATTTCGTTGGAGTGGATTGTATGTAATTTAAATCTGCTAATAGTGTATCAATGTCCTGCATACAAGGAAACAGTTATGAATATGATAACCTTCTAAAAACACCAGTTATTTGGGGTCTAAAGTATAGTATCACTGTGTCTTTCCAAATTGATTGGGACAAAGTGAAGTAAAATGGCTCACCGTATCAATGTTATCAGTCTTCTAGGTTAAAATATTTTGCGGCTTCAAGGCAAAACAGGATCCTACCTTCTGAAGTGAACTGGTTGGCTAGTACTGGGTCTTTGGAACTGAAAGAAGATCTCCAATTGTTTAATAAACCGGTCCTATTTATAATGGCAAACCCTTCTATGTAGTTGAAAGAATTTTCAGATGATATTAAATGCTCTTGGTCTTTAGAAAATACGGTGAAATCTGAGTAAAGTGCTCGGATCCATTTAACCCGTGAGAAGACATTGTTTGGGTTACATAATGATATTTCCTG
>CAIGRN010123160.1:736-12485 GCA_903798345.1 Fraxinus anomala | reverse complement strand
GCTGTAGGTGTCCCTCTTATTTACTTCGACTTCTAACGGAAAGGAAAACTGAGAAAGAATTGCAAGTGAGAGCATACAAGAGAGAAGAAAATTGAAGTAAGATATTGCAAGTCTCATGTCATTGGGCAGCTACTGTTGAAATTTTACAACCACACGTAGTATAGAAGTACAGGACCAGAGTATGCACAGGCAGTTTCCACTTTTCGGTTTTTCGAGGTTGGGCTCTGTTTAAAACAACCCCATAAAAATCCAAGAGATGTTTGGTTATAAAAAATCTATGCAAGAAGCTAAGTCAGTACTTAAACGTTGCGGATTATGACCAACCAGCCCAAAAAGGTATGGAATAAGAACAGTCTTAAAAGGCAAGACTCAGCTGGACTGAGGTTTAACCCTGAGGCAAGTCTAGATGCAATCCTTGACAAAGTTCACCAAAGTGTAAGCTTTGAGGCCTCAAGGCGTAAGGTTTGGATGCTTTTGAAAATATTGACTAGGAAGTAGACTTCCAAGTTGCACGTGTTTGTTTGTATAACTGTCAATTTCTCTATTCTTTTCTCCCTACTTCTTTCTATATTCCCATTGTTGATATTTCCAGTCAATTTTTTTGGCTATTAACTATTTAAAATTGAGAAACCTTAAAAATTTACATTTAAAACCTCGATTCTAATTTTATGGTCTGACAAATGATCTGTTGACTTTTAATATGCTTAGCTTCAAACACGTGGATCTTGCGGAGTGTAAGAGGTAATGGACCAGAGGCAAGAGAAGGCCACAGTGCAGCACTTATTGGCAAACGACTCTTCATATTTGGTGGATGCGGCAAATCTGAGGACAGGGAAATATATTATGATGATCTCTATACATTAAACACTGGTATATGGTTCTTACTCAATAGTCACTTTTAAATGGTTGATCGCATTTTCATTTGTGGATAGGTTTTTATTGTCTACATACTTTTTCTGTCTCCTTACTGATATGTATAATAAACAAACACGCAAACATGATAATGAAACTAAAAATCATTTACGATGCACTGAGTTGTCAGCAGCAACAGAGTCCTAAATCCCAGTACTCCTTTTTTGTGTGTGTGTGGAAGGGGTGGAGTGGACGGTGATTAATAACCTGAATAAAAACAATTTTCCTTTGGATCAGCCGCATGTGATATATATTATCATAGTCTTTGTGAGTTATTATCCAATCATCCTTAAACTTGTGTTTTAAGTTTAAATGTAGATTTTGATTTTACATTAGAGTTGCTGCTTGAATCTGTTAGTAGCCAAGATACCTTATACGATTTTGTCATTTCAATTATGAAATTAAATGGGTTTTAGATAAAACTCCATCAAAATGGATATTGGATGATGAACCGAAAAAGGGAAGTATTTTGAAGACTAGGCCCAAGCATAACATTTTTCGTATGTATGTAATTGAGCAAGATTCAACTTGTTGAATTTTTTTCTCCCCTCTTTTGCAGAGACATTTTTGTGGAAATGTGTGGTACCATCAGGCACTCCTCCTAGTAAGCGCAATAGTCATACTTGTTCGTCTTGGAGGAAAAAAATTATTGTGATTGGAGGTGAAGATTCTTGTAATTACTATCTTTCAGATGTCCACATACTCGACACAGGTATCATCATAATGTCATATGTTAAATGTCAATGTCATTACAATTTCATTATGGCAAGGTGAAGCTTCATGCGTTATGTAATGCATGCTTTGACATTCATTTTGGTTCCTTGTAAGAATAGATACTCTTGTATGGAGCAAGTTGAATACCATGGGGCAGCTGCTACCGCCTCGAGGTGGGCATACAACACTTGCTTCCGGCAAGAACTTGTTTGTCTTTTGGGGTTTTTCTGATGAGCAGAACCTCTATGATGATTTTCATATGCTGGATCTTGGTATGTAAATTTTGTGATAACCTGCAGCTTTTATATGTGTATTTTAGTTTTCCTTGAATCTCAACCTTTGTTTCCCCGCTATCACCAAATGAGTGGGAAAAGCTTAATAAAAAACATAAAAAAAAAAAAAAAAAGAATAAAGAAGCTTCATTTCTTATGTTGCCGGAAAACTTCTACTTGAATGAAATTCTATACTGTCCTTTTTTCGCAAATTGGTAAAATCTGTCATTTTTGGATAACATCAATCTCTCGAACTCCAATAGTTTTCAGCAAAGCTTGAGTTCAAAATTTCCGAGAACCAAAATGATAGGCATACAATATGAACCTCCTTGAATCTGCTTTGCATTTTTGCGGAAATAGGATTCAAAAGCAGCATGTTTCCAGACTAAAGCTCTGTCTAAACAGTTTGGAAACTAGGCTAGGTCAGTTCAACCCAGATCTTCCAAGTTGGCTCTTGGAAACCTAATTTTATTACTCCACTTGGGATGCTGTTTATCGGAAATTTAGAATGTGCTAAAGAAAAGTATTATATGTTTGGCAGTCATATTTATTTACGAAAATGAAATGGTTGCTAGAAATTCCATGGATGCATTCAGAAATCACATTTTCTCCACTATCACGTCATTAGCTTTGTTGTTTGAGTTGAAAAAGTTGAGGCCTATGTCATAGTCAGTTTATCAATCCTATAGTTTGCAGCTTGTGTTTGGGACAAAAATGTAAACGACTTGCTTCCTTTTTTCCTTTGAAACATGGTTTGTGCTTAACTGGGTTGTAGGGATTGCCTAAACTACCAGTTTTTGTGGTTTCCAGAAAATACCTTACTTCACTATATCCTCTGGGATAATTAAGCCCCTGTTTGGTTTAGCTAAAAATCAAAATTTTATTAGATTTTGGTTTTGATAAAAGTTTTTGAAACGTATGGTTGAAAAATTGATAAAAGTTGTGGGACCTATGAAATGTGTGGTTGAAAATGAATTTAAGAGAAAATGAGTTTTAGAAAATGGGGTTCCAAACAGGGGTTAAATGATTTGGTTAGACCTGACTTAAATTTTTTGTTTTGTTCACATCTTTTTTGGGTTTTAGCAGTTATCTGTAAGGATTATACTGATATGCATTATTGCAGCATCCTATCTGGGATTCAGAAAGTAATTTTTTAATATTAAAAAAAATTTAAATACTTTTATGTGGGGCCAAATTCCCTACTTCTCCATCAATTAGGTTAGAAAAAGATTATTTGGACATTACTGTGACTAATCCATTATGATCATTACATGAGTGGCATATATTGACTACTTTTGGCTGATTCTGAATGTGAAGTATAGAACATCTATTTTTAATCATGTAGTGGTTTAATGTAGAAAATGGCATATGGACCAAAGTGATAGCTACTGGCGAGGGACCTTCTGGCAGATTTTCTATGGCTGGTGAAAGTTTAGATCCGCAGAGGGTAGGTGTTCTGGTTATAGGCGGTTGCAATGAGGATCTTGAAGCGCTGGATGATATGTATTATTTACACACAGGTATGGGTAATTTTTTCTTCATCTTTCATTAGAATGTCATGTTCTTTGTTATTATGTTTTGAACTAATTCCTTATTTATTCTATTGGATATTGTGCTGGGAACTGTCCAACACCAGGCCTTTCTGGGGAGAACGAACGAGATGAACGGTGAGTGGAGAAGTTATCTTTGAGGAAGCAGCTAAAGTTGAAATGCCAAGCGCAGAACGTCGGTGCTCCTGCATATGAGCCTACTTACATGGGAGTTGAACATGATGCCACTGTTTACCATCCAATGCCAATTTCGAGTTATATTCCATCAGGTAAATACAATTTGATCTGTTTTGGATTGAATTCTCATTTTTAGTTTGCACTACTGTTGCATTACAGATTTGTCAAATGGCTGACTTCATTGTTATTTCTTATTGTCTTGCATTTACTAAATGAAGGATGTAGTTTGTGAATGTAGGATCTTTTTATTTTATGATTAATTTTCCATTGGAGATGGGGGAATTAGTAATAGTTACTGAGGTCATAAATCAATATTATGAATGTTAAAATTATAGTTTGCGTGTCCGATCTCGCTGCTTGCAGGAAAATCGATTTTTTGGCAAAAAAAATTGGGGTACTTCATCATTTAAATATTGGTGCTTAGCAAAGTAATTATGACTCCAAATGAATGTAACCTCAAATGTCAACAGCCGCTACTTGGTCAAAAGACCATTTTGGCCTTCAATTATGAAGCAATGGAAAAAATGGGTAGGGTTAGGTGAGAAATTGTCGGGTTAAAATGGTTATTCCACAACACAAGCCAAGGGTAGAATTGGTAATTGAGGGAGGCATGAATAATGAGTTGTCTGGCTACTTTCTGGTTTCTGCTTGAAATTTTTAATTCAATTTCCCAATTTCAAAGTATCAGATTTTGATCGTAAGCTGATTTTTATCAGACCCCAACAGGGGCTTAATAAGACGCAAACTTTTAAACATTGTTGTTCACTGTTGTGGGTTGGCTATTTATTTATTTATTTATTTTTATTATATCCATTAGATTGGTTATATTCTTACTCAATCGAAAAAAGAGAGAAAAAGTTACAACCACATAATTGGGATAGGTTGGTTACGTAGAATAGTATATTCAAAATAGTAGAAGTCTGTTTCATGTATGCTGCCTCAATGGTAATCTCTCAGAGGGAGGTTCATATACGTAACAGAAATCAAGAGCAAGGCTAGTGCAACTTTCCCCGTATCCTTTTGCCTTTCATGACACATTGGGGATTGTCACTAGTCCTCAAAATGCCTGATGCAGGACATCTGATACAAAAAGAGAGGAAATTTGGTATTTCACACAATAAAGGATTTAGGGTAAATTTGATGACCATTTAAGTTGAAGTTAAGGGCATTTTGCTGATTTTCAAATCTGCAATAAATTGTATCAATGATTATTTAGCTTTGTAGTCCTTATTTGTTTAGATAGTCTTCAAATTCATTTAGTAGTAGTTTCCTGTATGAAGATGTCATAGTTCCCAGATGTGGCATTGCATTTGATTGGGAAATGGAACCATATCATTTATTGTGCATTTATGTAGATATTAATTTTCCTTGTAATGACATGCTTGCTCAAATGCAGGTGGACGGAATTTCTATTTAGATGAACACGAAACTTCTCTGGGTAAGAGGAGCTTCCAAGCTAAAGTCACCAAAAGCTTTCCAGACAGATATGCTATTGAAACCTTTATTGATGGAAAACATCTCTGTGGACTGTTATTTTCCAACAAAGCAATCCTGAAGAAAACAGTCAATGATGATTCCAATAGGTGATGACTGTTCATGTATCCTAAATCTATTTGTTAGCTAGACTGGCTCAGAGCAAATGCTAATATCAATGTTTGATGGAATTTTGTATCAAATTCTCACAAGGAAAATGGAAGCCACGGAAAGTGACTGCAATCAGCAGAATGACAATCGAACAGCTGTAGAAAGCTCAAAACATGCAGAGCTTTACATGAACGATGTTGCGCAAACTGCTAATGCAGAATGATAGATCCAGGACCTCATGCCCAGGCGGAATTTGCTTCTACAGAGATAAAGAGTCCAGCACCTGAAGCCCAGATGGAAGGTGCTGCTATAGAAATGAAGAATCGAGCACCTCTTGAATCTTAACTGTCCGAAGAGGTTATTCTTCCATCTCGTTTTTCTTTATTTGAAATCTTCAACAATTTTGTTCTTTTGAAGATGGGAATTGTGTTGTTACCTGCAAAAACGACTTATCCTTCCCCTTTCTGCTGCTCCTCTTTTTCTTGTTAGCTGTACAGACGACTTTATCCTCCCTGATCTGCTCTTTTTCTTTCTATGCTATGTCACCGGCTCTCTTGTTTGCTTTGCAGCCGGAAAAATCCTAATTCTCTTGTTTACATTTTTTATTGCATACAAACTGGAATTCCATTGTGCCAAATCATCTGTCCCCTGTGATTGTTTATCATATAAATGGTTCCTGAGCCAGTTCAAACTTTGTAATGAAACTTTAATTTCTTACACATCAAATATTTTCTGCACCAACTCTCTGATAAAAATGTAAGACATGAAGCGGAACCTGACAATTGACATTTGGTTTTTCAAGTTACTACGAGCTCTAAAATTAGTATTAGCTTTGCTGATTTATTAACGTGCCTATCAAAGAGAGCTTAAATCAAACAGATGACAAAAGCCAACTTACAAGCTTCAGCACAGACAGTTATTCGAAAAGAAAGGCATTGCCATAATGTTGGCAGTTGACGGAACAGAACTTCGTAAAAAAGAAGCATATGTGCAGTGCTGCTCATCCTGTCTACCAAAAAAATAAAATGAAATGTATTCTTTATCTTCTGCTAAGTGAGAAGCTAAGACATGAAATTTGATATATCAATCTGCATCCGTTTAGAAGCTCAGTGCAACAGTAAACTTTAAGCTGGCATATTTCTGCTTATGCACAGCCTTCAATTTGCTGAGGACTTGTTTTTGGGTTAGCTCATCGTGGGATTGTGACCCTTAGTTGCGATCACTGTAGCATGTGCGTCTACTGTGGCATGAGAGAATCACTTTGGATGCCATGTTTTGGTGATTCTCTATTTCTCTTTATATTGCACATTAAAAAGTTAAATGTAAAAAGAGAAGGAAACAATAACTAGGTTGCTTTAGAAACCTTTTACTTTCAACCGTCTGTTCAGTCAATATGCATGGCCTCTGCGACCTTGTCTTTCAGTTAAATTGAGAAGTATAAGCAGATAGTGCAAAAAGGAAATTCAATTTTATTTACTCTTTTTGGTTTGGTGATTCTATAATCAAGTTTACAAGCAAAAGTGAAATAAATGAATTAAGTTATCTGAATATATGATCAGATATCTACATTTCTATTTCGTGATTTAGATTCAAATTGTAACTCTCGACATTCCTGATATATCTTAGCCATGAAGAGAGAGTATTTTTTATTTTACGTTCTCCAGATCTTTTGCTCACAAGTTATATTTGTCAATTGTCACCATGATCCTTGACTGTCAATCACCAATATGGTGATATTAACTCACCCAGTTTCTTGTGTGTAGCTAGGCTTGTCTGGCTGGAATTGATTAGATCATTGTTTCTGCTTTGCATCTGTAGCAGGTTGTTGGAGCCTTAGAACCCTCCATGGCACCTGATGTGGACACGGGAAGTCATGGCACAAATTATGTGTCATTCTTCAATGCTGAAATCCTTCCAGAAAATCCTTCTGCAGCTGAGGATCATGACACCCCTTTGTTAAACTAAGGTACCATAACTTCCACTAGCTACTTGCTGGTCAAATATGGAATCTGAGATGCCTTACTTCATATGTAGGCCGGCTTGAATGAATAATATTTTTAGATAGTCTTGGATTCTCAACTTTAGCTGCAATAACACACCAGCATGCATGACTAGCTTGAAAATAAGTTGGGATTTCGAATTGTTGTTTGTTTGTTAAGTTGAATGGATTGATGCAATGTTTGCAATGGTTATCTTTCACTCTAAAATGGTTTGTTCTGCAGACACTGATCTCCAGTCATGCGAAATTCGATTATCATCTGTCCGAATTTCTTCATATATAGTAAGAGTAATTTGAATGTTCTGTCTTGTGCTTGACTGGTTCTGAATTATAGAAACATGAACTACTTGATTTCAGTTATCCTTTTACTTGTCAATATTAAATATCTGGATTCATTTTTTAGCTTCAACAAAGTCATTAAATTGCAAGTTAACTCAAAAACGAGAATCATGTCATACGTATGTTGATTTGTTTTCCCTTTGCATCGTGTCAGCAAGGTTTACCTTCATTGCCTTATTGATAATGCCTCCTAGGCCTGTTGCTTCTCCCTCTTTTTCTTCCATTTTTTATTATTTTCTTCCCGAGAGATGGATATAATCACTAGAGATGGAGTTAGACTATGTCAATCTTTATTGTTTGTCCCAGTGTTTCCTTTCCTCATGGGATGAGACAGTCCTGCATCAATTCTTGGAGAACATGCATAACCTGTGGAAGCACCTGCTCAAGAGTTCAAAACTTTGCTTATGGTTATGGAGATGAATGGAAATACTTTTGTTCCTTAGGAATTGAATGAACAAAGTTCATCTATACTTTCTAAACTTTTGATATTTATTACCATCAGATTTCTGTTCCTATAAATTTAGGAAACTCGAAAGAATTTTCTGTTTCAAGATTTATGAATTTATTGAATGGGATGGGTCTGTTTTGGAAACTTATGTGCATAGTTCCAGGGGGTTTCCGAATCGAAGCTCCGGGGGTATGATCCTCATGAATGAAGAAGGTGATATCCAATTTATTGAGAAGGACACTTTCTAAGAATATAAATCAATCTAGATTTTGAGTTGCCTTTATTTTGTTTTCGGGAGTTTGACGTTAGCAGCTCATGGGATGATTTTAAGTGCAGCTTATTTCCTTAAGCTATGGAGTTGTGTGGTTTCTATGAATTTCAGTTGTCTGATCATTGACCATGGGAAACTTGTGGCATCAGATCAATTATTATGGGAAAAAGAAAGAAATAAAAGGAATACTTTTCTTATTATAACTTGATCCCTTGATATATTTTCAAATGAAGTTGCTAAGGTAGAAAGGGAAAATAGGTAGTTGAAGACTAGAAGTTTCATCTGCAAATCTGAGTATTTTACTAAAATGTCAGTAAGCTGATGAGGACGCAAAATTTTGACAGAGTGTTTTACACAAAATGTCAATAAGCTTTTCTGTAGTTTATTTACCTAAATTACGAAAAGAGAAAAATAATCATCTTTGATATGGTGAAGAATAATTTAAAAAAAAAAGTCTCATAAATCCTTGTAAAATGGATGTCATTATGATGTAGATTATGATAGGATCCCCAGTTCCAGATGATAAAAGAGAAGTAAACTGAGAAATGTATTTGTATTGATATTTCAACATAATGGAAATTACAAGTTTCAGGCTATTCGAGAGGCCTGATCTCTTTCCCTTTTCCTAACGGGAAATTAGTACTTCAATGATCCATATCCCAGCTCCCACTTATTACATTTATAGATAATCCGCTAGCTTTCTATTACCATTTTACCCTTTTACTAACTAACTATGGAACACTCTAGAATAGTTGATGACTTGGCTTCAATGTAATTGGATATCCATCATTACCCCCGCCTCGAAATCCACCTTGTCCTTAAGGTGGAGTTTACTTCAAAATTCGAATTTCCATTTAGATAAACCATTTTTGGAGTAAGCTTGCTGCAGCTATTAGCCAGTGTAGCAAAGCATCCATCTACCAACAAAATTTTATCCATAAAAACTCCATAACAAGTGGGGCTTGTTTGTGGGCTTCCCAAATTTTTAACCCAACGGCCTGGAATAAAGTGGTAGTTGACCGGACCGTTTTTCACGGTCATTTTCGGAGGCCTTACTGTAGCCATCGTAGTTTGGTTTGTGAACAGTGTTTGGGAGGTCTGGTAAATTGTGTGGGGATAATCGCCGTGAGGGTTGGGATCTAAATTTGGGCTGAATTGATTAAAGAAACAGTTTTTGAGGGAACTAAGGCTATGAAGGTTGGGCCTTATGACTGGACTGTTGATATTATTTTTAATTATATATGGGTTGAAATTGAATTAGGCTAGCTCCAGGAACCACCTTTTGTCTTCCCCCATTTGGGCCAATTCCAAAATAGAGCCTAATGCTTGAGTTTAAGTCGTATCATTAGCTTCAACCAGCTGAAGAAATTGCTTCCTGTTGCCTCTTCGAGAACCACCGACAGTGGCTCCTCCACATTTTCCCAGCTCCTTGGTTGCTTGGCCAACGCCTCCAGCTCGATTTTCTCCTCATTTGAGAACTGATTGAGGTTGAAGACCCTCTCTTCTCCAAGCAACCCGCCGACAGAATGAACACCGTGGAATCTTTTTCCCCTTTGACTGCAGTTCGATGCTCGTCAGCAACCTGAACAGCGGCGACGCCATGTTCGGTTGCGCCGGACGCTGGGTCATGACTTCCGATGGCTTGGAAGCTGCCACCGGAGCTTGCTGGCCACCGTACGGAGCTCGGTTCGTCCCCCTTGCCTGCAACGGAGCTGCAATTCTGTCCGAATCCAACATTTTCAGTCCACAATCCCCGCAATTCCGGCTGTTTATACCATCTCCGATTATTTCAGATTTTGGGGAAATTTCTGAATTGATGGTTGACTCAGGTGTGGTAGCTGCCCGTCCCTTTTCCTTCATGTTTGATTCCTCCCCTTTCTCAATTTCTTCATGGTGCAACCGGCCTTCCACAACATCTCCCATCTCCTAGGTCTTGAACGGAGCATCAGAGCTCATAGCTGGATCCATCGAACTGGACGTATTTCCTTTATCCTTCCTGTCACGTTCCAGTCCATCCCACTTCTTCATTACTAAATCGAATTTCTCATGTAACCCTGCCATGTCTCTCTGGAGATCAGATTTCATCACCCCCATTTCCTCCTGTATCGCGTCGAATTTTGTTTCCAACACCCTAAATCGATCTGCGAGAGTCATATTTCCAGAATCTTTTGCTCTGATACCAATTTGATAGGATCCCCAGTTCCAGATGATAAAAGAGAAGTAAACTGAGAAATGTATTTGTACTGATATTTCAACATAATGGAAATTACAAGTTTCAAGCTATTCGAGAGGCCTGATCTCTCCCCCTTTTCCTAACAGGAAATCAGTACTTCAATGATCCATATCCCAGCTCCCACTTATTACATTTATAGATAATCTGCTAGCTTTCTATTACCATTTTACCCTTTTACTAAATAACTATAGAACACTCTAGAATAGTTGATGACTTGGCTGCAATGTAATTGGATATCTATCAGACTACCGCAGCGGGGTTTTATCATGTGTAAGTTTTATAATAGGAAGAATTAAGAAAGAATTGAAGTGCTGAGATTGTTTTAAAGGAAGAATAGAAACAGTGCAAATGAGAAGAAAGAGAACATAGAATAATGCTTTACTAGTGCAAGGCTTAAATGAATTCACTCAAAATTCAACTTATTGGAAAATGGAGGATTACGTGAATATGTATGGACTCCGAAGACTTCTCTATATAGAAAAAGAACTTAGGACTCTAACTAGGAAACTTAAAGATTCGGAATCTTTGACCATACTTCTATCTCTAAGCTATTGAAAACATAATTAAAATCAAAACATTACCCTTGGACTATGGTCGTTATCCATATTTAGCAATCAAGAAAAATGCCAAATTGCCATGAACTTTAAAACTGAATAGATTCTAGAGAGCAAATTCAAACGACTTATTTAAATTGAAACACCTTGATTATATATATATAAAAGTTCCTTGAATCCATCTTGTGGCTCAATATTTGGTCTCCTTTTGCTGCACATGATCTCCACTAAATGGTTTTTCCATTAAGTGTTGTTTGGGGGCAACGTGCAATCTAGCATGGGAAAAATCTGGCATGAGAAAATGTCATATTTCAACAAAAATATTAGGTCATTCAATTTTGAACAAGGGAGGACTAATTACTAAAATGTCTATTTAGTTAATTGGATGCGTGTTCTTGCATGGTTGGTTGTGCATGTGTGTGATTCATTTTATTGATGCTTGATTTCTATTTTGGAGGAGGGTGTTTAAGGAAATTTTGAATTCTTCATGAGAAATTATGAAGTTAAGTGGAAAGCCATGAGATTCTAATCTTGTTAATAAAATTGTAAGCAAAAAAATTGGGAACTTTATAAAAGCAGACAAAATTCAATGTTTCTTTTTGAGTCTGTTATGTTACAAAGGTGTTAAAGAAGGCCTTTGACATGTTTGTCTAAGCTTGAAAAAGTAATCTTTATTGGGAAAGTAATTAAAGACTT